>NW_025563189.1:0-14986 GCF_020424385.1 Procambarus clarkii
GCGGATGGAATAGGAGAAGGCTCTCTTGCTACTCTCCACTACATCCCACTTAGCCTTTCGACAATTTATAAGCACCTTCAGTATATATATCGTGGTCTCTCACACACACACACGCACATGCAGTATACCCCCTCCCACCCCCCGCGTATACCTCCAGTATAGCAGCAATATACCAGGCCGGGGAGCCGGTCATAACCACACGCCGATATACCACCATTACTCTCACCAGGACCATGTATACCAACGAGTGAATATACACTCATTAGTGGTTATACCTCCATTAGTGGATATACCACAATTAGTGGGGTATACTCCCATTAGTGGGTATACTCCCATTAGTGGGTAATACATACGACCATTTGTGGTTATACCCCCATTGATGGTTATGTCTCGGTGGTTATACCACAATTCTTGTTTATGCCGATAATAGGATATATGCCAATATTTACCAGTGATCATACTCCATAGGATGTTTTGGTTACGTCGACTTTGGTTAGGTTAGGTAAAGGTAAGGTTAGGTTAGGCGTAGGTAAGGTTAGGCTAGGCTTAGGTAAGGTTAGGTTAGGCTAGGCTTAGGTAAGGTTAGGCTAGGCGTAGGTAAGGTTAGGTTAGCCTAGGCGTAGGTTAGGCTTAGGTAAGGTTAGGTTAGGCTAGGCCTAGGTAAGGTTAGGTTAGGCTAGGCCTAGGTAAGGTTAGGTTAGGCTAGGCCTAGGTAAGGTTAGGTAAGGTGTTTGGATTACGCTGTTTTATAGTGTTAATTTCAACCAGCTCTCAGGCCTAGATACGTCCTGGTACATTAAAAATATATTTTTTATCTTACTTAAATTACTAATACTTGCTGTTTAATGTTTGATTTAAAATGCGGTGTAGGTTAGCTTGAGTGTTTAAGTTGTATTGGCAATTATTAGTATTTCCAGTACGTGGGTGAAGCATTTAAGGAGGTGGGATTCGAACAGCAGGCGAACATTTTTCTGTTGTTCATTCTGTTCCTCTGTTCGAAATGCATTTCCGTAAATGCCTCGCCCAAGTGCTACTCGAGCCCGCAACCATTTACAATTGAGTGACAGTTGAGAGACGGGACCAAAGAGCCAAAGCTCAACCCCCGCAAGCACACCTAGGTGAGTACAGCCTATACTCTATAACTTCCTCAAGTATAATATTCATTTATATACATCACGTTAGTGAAATTTTGTGTGAATAATAATAATAATAATTTGTATTAAAAAAATGTTTTTTTAAATGTAAAGTCCGTTTATATTGACGAATGCGTTTTTAGGATCGTTTTTCATTTCATATACGCCTTAGGCAGGGTTCCTGAGACAGCCATATTGTGTAGACACGCGTGGGGATGGCTCACTGCTTGCTAATCAACTCTTGAGAATCAATAATATGAGCGGCCATACTTAATCAAAATATTAGGAGTCGTTATTCACTAATGCCATCTTCAAAACATGCGAGGCTTTACATAATTTGTTAATAGAACTGTTAGGATCTGTCTCCCTTATATCACAAAAAAGGTAAGATAATTACTGCTTAACACTAGTTTTGTAAAACTATTTAAAGAACATCATTATATAAAAAAATGTATTAATTACAATGCGGGGTATCGTACGTCAGGCTAGTAAAGACCCCTTCAGACAATTTCAGCCCTAAACATCCAACCGTTGCTATCATTTAATTAAAAGATAACTCGATATAAACTTTGCATTGTAAATTTATAGTGTAAATAGCATTTATACTATAAACTACACCTTACCGTAAATTATATCTATGTCACCAATAATCAGAAAAAAATTCCTGGAAGTACGATCAGTTGAGCAGCCTTCGTCGCCCCGCTCCCCCGGGGAGGGGGCCAGAGAGCCCGGATCTATCACTAGGGATTTGTTTACATTTATCAGCTGGGGGTTAAAGAGCTAGGAATCTCCCTAGCAATGGCTCCAGCCTGTCACCACACGACTCGTGGAGGCTGGGAGAGACTACTGACTATCCAGGAGTGTAGGGATCGTGGGTGACCATGAAGTACAAGGGGCAAAATGAAGCAGTTTCGACCGCCAGTGGCAGAAGCGGTACGTTTCAACGTCTGGGAGACGGGTCTAAGACCTGGTTATAGTATGTTCCCTTCTACGTCATTGCTAGTCTTTAAACACGCTAGACGTAGGTATCGACCCAGCCTTAACCTGACCTGACGTACACTTAACCTGACCTGGCGTACACTTAACCTGACCTCGTACACTTAATTTGACCTGACGTACACTTAATTTGACCTGACGTACACTTAACCTGACCTGGCGTACACTTAACCTGACCTTGCGTACACTTAACCTGACCTGGCGTACACTTAACCTGACCTGGCGTACACTTAACCAGACCTGGCGTACACTTAACCAGACCTGGCGTACACTTAACCAGACCTGGCGTACACTTAACCAGACCTGGCGTACACTTAACCTGACCTCGTACACTTAATTTGACCTGACGTACACTTAACCTGACCAAACTAAGATTGTGTATTGTACAAGTTCATGCCGGAACAAGGTTTCCGATCCTCCTGATGCCTAATTATGTGTCAACACTATACACACGTGGTCACCATACTCTACGGTAATGTTATGTATAGTGTGAGTATGCCCGTGAGTATGCCCGTGTATTTGTGGGGGACTATTTTGCAGTATGTTGTGGTTATATTTGCAGTATGAGCCGTTTACGAGTATGTCTGCTTATATTCCTTGGTATATGAAGGAAATTTAGTGTTTGATATAGATTGTCATCGGTTGGTTGGTATAATTTTTGGGACAGAAAGCCTGTGTGTATATACACTTTAAGCTTGTATATCGAGGTCCCCTCCCCCCCGTAGGTCGAACTACTGACCCATCTCCACCCAGCCCACAACAGTTGCCTAACTCAGTGTTATTACCAGGTACTTACTTACTGCTAGGTGAACAGCGGCATTAGGTGAAAAGAAAGATGCCCGGCCTGGGAATCGACCCGGATCCCCGATTGAGAGTCGTGAACAAACATAATTTGCTTAAGCTTTAACCCTCCATAGGACTAATACCCCTATTCCCCCCCCCCCCGAATAATTGATCTTGAGTACTGCATACGTCGGCCATGCGTACATTGTTCACTGGGTGACGTAAAACTGCGTCACATGCGTAGTTAATGCGTCACGAGGCTCAGTAACTGCGTCACAAGCGTAGTTAATGCGTCACGAACCTCGGTAACTGCGTCACAAGCGTAGTTAATGCGTCACAAGCGTAGTTAATGCGTCACGAGGCTCAGTAACTGCGTCACAAGCGTAGGTAATGCGTCACGAACCTCGGTAACTGCATCACAAGCGTAGTTAATGCGTCACAAGCGTAGTTAATGCGTCACGAGGCTCAGTAACTGCGTCAGAAGCGTAGTCATGGCGAGACCATCACAGCTAAAACGCCCGCGAAGTGCAGCTATATGTCACGATCCCGGCTGTGACGTCACTATTCCAACTATGGCGTCACGGGCCCCAGTCATGGCGTCAGACGTGTCTTCAGTGACGTCACGAGACGACGACGACGCCTCGGGCCCAGCTGAGTTGTTGTTGTTATAGATTCAGCTACTCGGAACAAGTTCCAAGTAGCACGGGCTATGGTGAGCCCATAACTTACCTGGCACAGGAGCGGGGCAAGTAGCACGGGCTATGGTGAGCCCGTAGTGGACTTACCTGGCACAGGAGCGGTGCTGTGTCAAACCCAGCTGAGGAATGTTTGAACGTTCCGTGCGGGATACCAATATGGCGCCCGGCGGGTGGAATTATTGCTCGACTCTCTCTTACTTCCTGCTGGACGCGTACTACGTCTGAGTGGTACTCCACCTCTAGCACCAGGGCCAGATTCACGAAAGCACTTACAAGCACTTACGAACCTGGACATCTTTTCTCAATTTTTGGCGGCTTTGTTTCCAATTATTAAACAGTTAATGAGCTCCGAAGCACCAGGAGGCTGTTTATAACATAACAACAGTTGAATGGGAAGTTTTCATGCTTGTAAACTGTTTAATAATTGTAATCAAAGCCGTTAAAGATTGAGGAAAGATGTACACGTTCTCAAGTGCTTGCGTAAGTGCTTTCGTGAATCTGGCCCCAGGACTCGACAAGTATTTACTCGTGTACTTAGAAACCGCTTCATCTTTTCTCAATCTTTGCCGGCTTTGTTTACATAAGTATTTTGAGCTCCGAAGCACAGTGAGGCTGTTTTTTGATAATAATTTATTGGGAAGTTACGAGGAGCGAAACTTTTTCAATAAATTGTCATAAACAACAGCCTTCTGTAGTGCTTGGGAGCTCAAAAAAAACTTATGTAAACAAAGCCGCCAAAGAGAGAGAACAGATTTATAGGTTTATAAGCTGGTGAGTAAATGCTTGGTGGAGCCTAGTCCCTGGTTCTTCCCCCCCCCCCCCTAGTGAATAGAATCTTAGGCTTGGGGTTCTAGTTGTCAGAGGTTGTTATGGAGGTTTGGTCGTTATGACCTATATAGGCCTATAGTGAGATGATAATGGGGTAGTGCTCATTAACTGTTTGGAGAGGTGGTTACGAGACCATCGTTATCAACCGTTACTACCACCACCACCACCAACCGCGACCCCCCTACCCAACCACCAGCACCACCACCACCTACCCCCACCAAATCTTTGTCACTAATATAATTGCATAATTCACACGTTGACGGGGCTGTAAGACTCAATATTCTGGTTAGGCAAGGTCAGACAAAGCTATGCTAGGCTAGGCCAGGCAAGGCTAGGCTTGGCTAGGCCAGGCTAGGGCAGTAAACCAGAATAGGCTTGCCTACAAGCCAGACTAGGCCTCGACGCCCCCGGAGCCCTCCACCCAATGGTGTAACCACCGGACAATCCCACTTAAGAACGATAATATTCGGGACCGATACGAAGATCATCCAAACTTAACGGTCATGAACACGGACCCCCCCCCCCCCGGGCCGTCCCTTCCCCCCCCCCCCCCCCCCCCCCCCCGGGCCGTCCCTTTAATCTATAGTCATGTGATGGAGGTTTTTACTCCTGATTTATTCTAGAGATTCGCTTTTGTTTTGGGCCATTCCCAAGTTTATGGCCTGGGAAAACTTTTGGGTTTAAGTGGAGTTTTGTGGTTTTCTTTTGAGGACCTTTATTTTCTTGCTGGTGTAAGTGAATATAATATTATTATTTGTTGAGGTGGTTGTAGATATACCATATATTTAGTGCTCAAGTGTTAAGGCCACTACATATAATAATAACTTTATCAGGATTAATATAAGGTCCCCCAGAGGGTGTGGAGCTCCCCCTTGAGTGCAAGAGTAACCCCTGGGGGTGTGAAGCTCCCCCTCGAGTGCAAGAGTAACCCCTGGGGGTGTGGAGCTCCCCCTCGAGTGCCAGAGTAACCCCTGGGGGTGTGGAGCTCCCCCTCGGGTGGCAGAGTAACCCCTGGGGGTGTGGAGCTCCTCCTCGGGTGGCAGAGTAACCCCTGGGGGTGTGGAGCTCCTCCTCGAGTGGCAGAGTAACCCCTGGGAGTGTGGAGGTCCCCCTCGAGTGCAAGAGTAACCCCCCACCCGTGGAGTAAGAGGAGAGGACAAAAGCTGCAGTAGTCACGCTAGTACAATTACACTCCCTCAGGATTCAAGGACTCGCTGTGATTACCGTCGCCTGCAGGTGGCGCCTTGAGGCGTTGTGACATGACCGGCTCCAGCACGGACGGAGGGAGGGAGGGTAGGGAGTAGGTAGGTAGGGAGGGGAGGGAGGGTAGGGAAGGTAGGTAGGTAGGGAGGGAGGGTAGGGAGCTAGGTAGGTAGGTAGGGAGGGAGGGAGGGAAGGTAGGTAGGTAGGGAGGGAGGGAGGGAGGGAAGGTAGGTAGGTAGGGAGGGAGGGAGGGAGGGAAGGTAGGTAGGTAGGAGTAGTAGGTAGGGAGGGAGGGAGGGAGGGAAGGTAGGTAGGGAGGGAGGGAGGGAGGGAGGGAAGGTAGGTAGGTAGGGAGGGAGGGAGGGAGGGAAGGTAGGAAACATAAGAAGGTAGGATTAAGAAGATAGATGGGCAGAGAAACCTTCAGGAATAATAAACGTATTGCCACAAGGCTGTAATGATCGCTTACGCTTGTAATCCAGGCGAGGTGCAGTGGCTGGAGTGGATTAAATATTCACTATTTGTCGTAGCGAGGATCCGGGGGAATGTGCAGGTGTGTGTGTGTGTGTGTGTGTGTGTGTGTGTGTGTGTGTGTGTACTGTGTGTGTACTCACCTAATTGTGCTTGCGGGGGTTGAGCTTTGGCTCTTTGGTCCCGCCTCTCAACTGTCAATCAACTGGTGTACAGATTCCTGAGGCTACTGGGCTCAGGAATGTGTGTGTGTGTGTGTGTGTGTGTGTGTGTGTGTGTGTGTGTGACGTTCCTGGCTACGGGTGTGTATTGGGCACACCAGTTGAGTGACAGTTGAGAGGCAGGGCCCGCTGGGTACTACGACGCCCGCAAGCACAATTAGGTGATTGGCTGTGTGTGTACACAGCGACGGTCGGCTGTTACAAAGGTGTACCTACTGGGGCTCTGGTGGGGGGGGTGATGGTGGATCAATGTGTTGTGGTAACTCGTGTCCCGGGTCGGGGGGAGGGGGGGGGGAGAAGAGAGTAATAGGGGAGGGTTACAATAAGAGTAATAACAAAACTGAAAAATGGGAAGGAGATATTGAGATTGGGGGAAGAAGAGAGGAATTTGAAAAATAAACTTTCCAAAGTTCATTTTAAATTTTATATGACCTGACGCTATCACTGAAGGACATGTTTCGTTGAAGCGCTCCCCAGCACCTCCAGAGGCAGGGGATATATAGTGTTATTGTTGCGTAAGCTTCAGCTACTCGGAACGAAATGTCCATGTAGCACGGACTTTGGTAAGCCCGTAAGTCCACAGTGGCTGGGAGTACATTATATTCACCGGGTAGGACAAGGTACTATGGGCTCACCATAGCCCGTGTTACTTGGAACTTTTTGTTCCAGGTAGCAAATCTTTAACAACAACAACAAACGTAGGACAAGGTAATTTGAAGGGGATTACAGTGGTTGATTGGGCAGTGTAGGTGTGGTCTAAGGGGAAGAGGTTGGTCCAACTATCGACACCTAGGTACACCTTGCTTTTCTCTAAGTCTACACCACCCCGACATAGATTCTGTAACACCTACCTTCCCCACTCCCACCTAACCTCAGCCTTTGTGCTTTGCCTACGCAGATGCTGAGGAGAGCTTCATCGAAACACGTTCTTCAGTGATATGCATCAGGCAAAATTAAATTTTATATTGAACTTCTTAATGTTTCAAATTCCTTCGCAAGTGAAGAACATGATAATTGTACAGAAGATTTGTGCTATATTATAACTTTTTTCGATCATATTCAGTAAAACACACAAGCTTTCACAATAGAGTAAGATACAGTGTGAAAAAGATTGCAGCAATGCATTGGGATCGAACTCTCGTGCTATGCATTACCAGAGACGCATTACTTACCCATGCTGAGCAATAGGTAACACATCCAGATGTCCTGCTGTGCACCGCTGGTGTTGGGAAGGCCCCAAGGCAGAACCCACAATCCCATTCTTACCCATTAGGTAGCCGAAGTTTAGGTCAGTCGCATCATTCTTTCCGCCCGTGTTCTTACCTGTGGACCTCTCTCTAGGGGCCCTCGGCGGAGATCTTCAAGATGTCGTCCCGTCTGTACTCTGCTGACAGCTTCAGGGGGGAGGTGGTGCTTCAAGGCCAGCTGGACTACGAACGCAGCAACATCCACGTCATGAAGGTCTGCGCCCTGGTGAGTATTCCTACCTTGAATCCTGGCAAATGTCTTCAAGTAGATTTTAAGTCGCAAGAGTCGCTTTATCGACACCTTAAACTTGATTTACTGGGATTAAAGATGCCAGTCAAGTATTACGGTTAGAATTTTGAGCAAAATGTATCCTCAAAGGCGTACTATTTGTTGATATTCTCGTGCATCAGACCCGTGAAAGTCGGAACAAAAGATAGTGAGTTTGGTCATTTTGATGCTTGGTGGAGGGTTAGTCATGTCTGGGCTTGTATGGCTGTGACAGCTACGGAATGCTGACCTTGGTAAGCTTACTTGTAAGCAGAGAAAATGGTCAAGATGTATGTGATTGCATCTTCACTTTCAACATTGGCATCTTCTGCAATATTGAATCACCGTTGATCCTTCGGGGGAGGCAGGGGTCAACAAACATAGGGGGAGCCGGTCGGCCGAGCGGACAGCACGCGGGACTTGTGATCCTGTGGTCCTGGGTTCGATCCCAGGCGCCGGCGAGAAACAATGGGCAGAGTTTCTTTCACCCTATGCCCCTGTTACCTAGCAGTAAAATAGGTACCTGGGTGTTAGTCAGCTGTCACGGGCTGCTTCCTAGGGGTGGAGGCCTGGTCGAGGACCGGGCCGCGGGAACACTGAAAGCCCCGAAATCATCTCAAGATAACCTCAAGGTAACCCCCATCCGGGTTGGAGTTTTGCTTCTAAACACGTTTTTTCCAAAATCAATAGCGGGGCCGGTGTGAACTATGTACCGCATGTTAAACTGTATTGTGGCAATGGTGTCCTTTAGACTCCTAGCCTATCTTGAGATGATTTCGGGGCTTTTAGTGTCCCCGCGGCCCGGTCCTCGACCGGGCCTTCACCCCCAGGAAGCAGCCCGTGACAGCTGACTAACACCCAGGTACCTATTTTACTGCTAGGTAACAGGGGCATAGGGTGAAAGAAACTCTGCTCATTGTTTCTCGCCGGCGCCTGGGATCGAACCCAGGACCACAGGATCACAAGTCCAGCGTGCTGTCCGCTCGGCCGACAGACTCCGATGACCGGCCTAGTCATTGCTCGAAATATTTAAACGTTAGACTGGACATGCCATAAGCAATGGTGCCAAAACTGCGCTAAGGGGCAGCGTATCAAATCAATTATGTAGATCAAAATTGTGAAATATTTATTGTTAAAAATAGTTTGGAAATGAGCCTGAACCAGGTGATCTGACGCTCAAATCACATTGAGTGCAATCGGCAGGTCAGCAGTATGTAAACTTTATGATGAGTGTGACGCTGCACCTTCAGCCACAACCCGTTCTCGCACTTGCTTATAGTCAATATTGGCTTATTTAATAAGTGCATGTGACATACTAATTGATTGTGAATATTTTAGTTTACCTTGAAATGCTTCATAGAAAACATCGACCTCACCTAACCTTCTTAGTATGTTAAGATAAGCATCTTATTGCTTCTTAATTACAATTATTACTTAACCTATACCGTTGATAGGTATAGGTTAAGTAATAACCTATACCTATCAACGGTATAGGTTAAGTAATACAACCTCAACCACAACCTCGTCACCACCACAACCTCGTCACCACCACAACCTCGTCACCACCACAACATCGTCACCACCACAACATCGTCACCACCACAACCTCGTCACCACCACCACCACCACACACACCAACACACACACACACACACACACACACACACACACCACCACACCACACACACCACACACCACCACACACCACCACACACCACCACCACACACCACCACCACACACCACCACCACACACACCACCACCACACACCACCACACACCACCACACACCACCACACACCACCACCACACACCACCACCACACACCACCACACACACACACACACACACACCACCACACACCACACACCACCACACACCACCACACACACACCACCACCACACACCACCACCACCACAAACAACCACCACAAACAACCAGCCACACAAACCACCACCACAAACAACCAGCCACACAAACCACCACCACAAACAACCAGCCACACAAACCACCACCACAAACCACCACCACAAACAACCAGCCACACAAACCACCACCACAAACAACCACCACAAACAACCAGCCACACAAACAACCACCACAAACAACCACCACAAACAACCAGCCACACAAACAACCACCACAAACAACCAGCCACACAAACAACCACCACAAACAACCAGCCACACAAACCACCACCACAAACCACCACCACAAACAACCAGCCACACAAACCACCACCACAAACAACCACCACAAACAACCAGCCACACAAACAACCACCACAAACAACCACCACAAACAACCAGCCACACAAACCACCACCACAAACAACCAGCCACACAAACCACCACCACAAACAACCAGCCACACAAACCACCACCACAAACAACCAGCCACACAAACAACCACCACAAACAACCACCACAAACAACCAGCCACACAAACCACCACCACAAACAACCAGCCACACAAACAACCACCACAAACAACCACCACAAACAACCAGCCACACAAACCACCACCACAAACCACCACCACAAACAACCAGCCACACAAACCACCACCACAAACAACCAGCCACACAAACCACCACCACAAACAACCAGCCACACAAACAACCACCACAAACAACCAGCCACACAAACCACCACCACAAACAACCAGCCACACAAAAACCACCACAAACAACCAGCCACACAAACAACCACCACAAACAACCAGCCACACAAACCACCACCACAAACAACCAGCCACACAAACCACCACCACAAACAACCAGCCACACAAACAACCACCACAAACAACCAGCCACACAAACCACCACCACAAACAACCAGCCACACAAACCACCACCACAAACAACCACCACAAACAACCAGCCACACAAACAACCACCACAAACAACCACCACAAACAACCAGCCACACAAACCACCACCACAAACAACCAGCCACACAAACCACCACCACAAACAACCAGCCACACAAACAACCACCACAAACAACCAGCCACACAAACCACCACCACAAACAACCAGCCACACAAACAACCACCACAAACAACCAGCCACACAAACCACCACCACAAACAACCAGCCACACAAACCACCACCACAAAAAAACCACCACAAACAACCAGCCACACAAACAACCACCACAAACAACCAGCCACACAAACCACCACCACAAACAACCAGCCACACAAACAACCACCACAAACAACCAGCCACACAAACCACCACCACAAACAACCAGCCACACAAACCACCACCACAAACAACCACCACAAACAACCAGCCACACAAACAACCACCACAAACAACCAGCCACACAAACCACCACCACAAACAACCAGCCACACAAACCACAGTTGTTGTGCCATATGGAGTGCTTCCCCCCCCCCCCCCCCCGGGTCTTGCTCGATAGTCCGCTATTTTCTCTTTGACGTCACAACACTCATATTGACAGGCCGGACGCCCTCGTATCCTGTTACTGCCGTTCCTGCTACTGTTGTTCCTGTCGCTGCTGCCGTTCCTGCTACTACTGTTCCTGTTACTCTCGCTGCTCCCGTTCCAGCAGTTCTACTTTCTCTCTCTTTAAAAAGGCTCTTTGTCTACATAGTAAATTCCCTATCAGTATTTTGTATGTTACGATCATGTCCCCCCTCTGATTTTCTCTCAAGGGTTGAGTTCTAGTTCCGTGAACCTGTCGTCTTCGCTTAGCTCTTCTGGCTTTAACACTGCAAACATTTGTACCTTTTTCAATTTTGGTTTTGTGCTTAACGAGACGACTCCAGGCCGCCGCTGCACACGCCAGTATAGGCCGTGCAGATTGTCGTGAAAGAGCCTCCCTGATTTAAGTTCATAAACGTACCACATGCCGCTGATGGCGCCCTGTTTGTGTGTGTCTCTGGTGTTAGTGTTGGCGTTATCATTAAGATTAAGCCAACCAGGAGGTGGCACGGGCATGAATAGGTCGTAATGCTGTTATGGGCGCTCTCAGACTCTTATAGCTGCCTTTCCCCTCACGCTCTACACACCTGGGTCTGTGGCGTGCCCAGGGGTACGCTACACACCTGGGTCTGTGGCGTGTCCCAGGGGTACGCCACACACCTGGGTCTGTGGCGTGCCCAGGGGTACGCTACACACCTGGGTCTGTGGCGTGCCCAGGGGTACGCTACACACCTGGGTCTGTGGCGTGCCCAGGGGTACGCTACACACCTGGGTCTGTGGCGTGCCCAGGGGTACGCTACACACCTGGGTCTGTGGCGTGCCCAGGGGTACGGCCGACGCCTGACCGGAGGACCGCCCGCCACACTGGAGGGGGGGACTGTGCTGGTCCGCACACTCTTGAGTACTTCAGTAATAGCAGGAGAGGAGGGGGCGTGTGTGAGGGGGTGCAAGGTAAAGAATGGGGGGATTATTCCCCTAATAGAAACTACACGGGAATGAGGTCTCTAGCTCTTGGTCCTGCCTCCTAGCCTATTGTATCTAGCGCGGTTTTTCAACTTGACGTTCGAGTTTGGTGTGTGTATGCAAGCGGTGACAAGGGAGGAGGACTAAGCGCACATGTTTGGTTAGTATACGAGGATGACGTGGGGGGAGGTCGTGGGGAATAGAGGGGGGGGAGGGAGGGAGGGGGCCTCTGGCTCCTCCAACAATTCCTGGTGTTGAAGAGATGGTTTCCAAGAACCCAATTGTTTTCCAACGTTTACAGAACGTGAAAACTGCCGTCGAGAGGGTATATATATAGAGTGTGAGGGGCGGGGGGGATTCAGTCCCCCTTCTCTGTCTGTCATAACCTCTGCGCTACGAACTATCGGATTCGAGGCTTCGTGAACCACAAGTATTCATGTTTAACCACTTCCAATGGTCGTCATCTTGTTCCCGGAAAGGACTGTATCACTCCCCCTCGTAGCGTACTGCTGCGCTGTTGTCATCTCAGAGTAAATTGCCAAAATGGAATTTGCTTCCGACAAATTGGAGTGAAATTGCGCAGTGCCCACGTGTTTTATTTTTTATTTTTATTTTTTTTTTTAACTTTGTTTACCTGTTTTGACGGCGTAGCTGGTTGCTATGGTAATGCCGCAAGTGTGAGAGTCCTGGTCATAAGTGTGTGTGCGTGTGTGTGCGTGTGTGTGTGTGTGTGTGTGTGTGTGAGGAGGTCACAGGTGTGTATATAGGTGGCACACAAGTGCCAGCAGTTGAGCAGTATACCAGTAATCTATACTATTAGTCTGCCTGTCTGTCTGTCTTTTCAAGGTTGGAGACCAGATGCTTAAGGATAGCCTCACCCAATTTTGCAGGGGGGGAAAAGTCTGGGGTGCGGGACTGACATAGGTTGGTCGGGGGGGTCGGTAAAATGCTTTACGAAATATCAATTATAAACCCCCTCCCTCTCAGGTGATTTTCACAGAGTGAAGTGTGAAATATGGCGTGTGACTAACGTAGAGTTTGACATAATACAATTTTCTAGACTATCTCAGTTTTTACTCGTTCTTAATAATATATTTTCTGGGAGAACGGGGAGTGGGGGAAGGAGGTGGGGAAAATGAGGAAGATGAGAGAGAAGAGTAGGGAAGAGGGGAGGGGAAAGGGGGGGGGGTTAATAAGGGGTTTAGGGGGAAGAGAGAGACTAACCCGGGCACCGCCGACCGGGTTCCCCTCCTAGTGTAATGTACAATATAAAATATTTAACATTTTGAATCATAATGTCGATGAAAATATTGTTAATCAGTATTATTAATTATTTCTAGTAAATCAATAATCATGCAAATAATAGCTATATATTGATACATTTATAATAATACTTATAAAGTGGAATGCACCGGAAGACGTTGTGGAAGCCACCTCCAGCCACAACTTTAAGGCCAGATTCGACAGAGAAGTTCAGAATAGTTAAATTATAGTCCAACAGGTTCAGCAAGACCAATAGGCGGGGCACGAAGAGCTAGACCTCGCTTCCCCGTATTCTCTGATAGGCAAGTACATATAGACAAGTACATATAGGCAAGTACATGAGCAATTTAGAGGTCCATCTTGCAAGCTCACAAATTAAGCTTTAATGGGTGACTGTTATACCAAGTCATCATAATGGTAACAAGAGGAACCTGTCCTTGGGTCGTTAACTACCCAACTACCTGCATGTTACGAGGTGATTCTGAGAAGACAGGAGGAGGAGGAGGACTCAAGACACTGACAAACACTCACCACGCAATGGAACAAGCGTCCAACCATTACAAAGACACAAGAGTCTCGGCTCGTAAATCTTCGCTCTGTGATGGTCGTCTGGAGCACCGTGGGAATGGTCGTTAGGGGTCGTTAGTCACCACAAACAATCCCTCGTTAGTGAATGGATGGTAATGAGCGATAGCCCACTCACGGAGAGGGGGGGGGAGGGGGCCACCTGAAGTTGCAGGTCGTGGAGGAGGGGGCCCACCTGAAGTTGCAGGTCGTGCGGGGGCCCACCTGAAGTTGCAGGTCGTGGAGGGGGGGGGCCCACCTGAAGTTGCAGGTCGTGGAGGGGGGGGCCCCACCTGAAGTTGCAGGTCGTGCGGGGGGGGGCCCACCTGAAGTTGCAGGTCGTGCTGGGGGGCCCACCTGAAGTTGCAGGTCGTGCGGGGGGGGCCCACCTGAAGTTGCAGGTCGTGGAGGGGCCCACCTGAAGTTGCATGACTCACGTGTCCGCCACTTGGCTTGGTCCTCTTGTGTTGTTGTTATTGTCCTTGTTGTTTCATGCTGTTCTTGCAATGTTTTTGTTCAAGCTGTTGCAATGATCCATTATGTTGCTGTAATGATTGCTACGGTGGATTATATTGTTCTATTAAATTGCATTATATGTTATACTATACAATTATGCTAAGATATATTATGTAGTATAATTTTTGTTGTATAATTATTTACTGTAGTTGTATCTTTTTTTGTATTTTTTTGGTTTAAATGAATTTAGCCCAATTTTTTCTGGGATTTACTAGAGGTGAAGGGAGAGTGAGAGGACTGTGGCCAGCGGCCGGGTGGAGCCCTGAGGCAGTGGGCCGGGTCTCGCTGACGGGTTAATTACAGGTGTGGGAGGCAGGTGTGTGAGAGGGTAATGAGAGGTCAACTGAGGAAGGGGCACCGCGGGCCTTTCGTCAGCCTT
>NW_025563190.1:0-27078 GCF_020424385.1 Procambarus clarkii
ACACACACCACAGACTGGACAACACCACAGACTGGACAACACCACAGACTGTGGACAACACCACAGACTGTGGACAACACCACAGACTGACTGGACAACACCACAGACTGTGGACAACACCACAGACTGTGGACAACACCACAGACTGTGGACAACACCACAGACTGGACAACACCACAGACTGTGGACAACACCACAGACTGAACAACACCACAGACTGTGGACAACACCACAGACTGTGGACAACACCACAGACTGTGGACAACACCACAGACTGTGGACAACACCACAGACTGTGGACAACACCACAGACTGTGGACAACACCACAGACTGTGGACAACACCACAGACTGTGGACAACACCACAGACTGTGGACAACACCACAGACTGTGGACAACACCACAGACTGTGGACAACACCACAGACTGGACAACACCACAGACTGGACAACACCACAGACTGGACAACACCACAGACTGGACAACACCACAGACTGTGGACAACACCACAGACTGTGGACAACACCACAGACTGTGGACAACACCACAGACTGTGGACAACACCACAGACTGTGGACAACACCACAGACTGTGGACAACACCACAGACTGTGGACAACACCACAGACTGTGGACAACACCACAGACTGTGGACAACACCACAGACTGTGGACAACACCACAGACT
Organism: Procambarus clarkii; assembly: GCF_020424385.1. Lineage (NCBI taxonomy): Eukaryota > Metazoa > Arthropoda > Malacostraca > Decapoda > Cambaridae > Procambarus > Procambarus clarkii. The sequence continues at coordinate 687 of NW_025563190.1, forward strand.
GTGGACAACACCACAGACTGTGGACAACACCACAGACTGTGGACAACACCACAGACTGTGGACAACACCACAGACTGTGGACAACACCACAGACTGTGGACAACACCACAGACTGTGGACAACACCACAGACTGTGGACAACACCACAGACTGTGGACAACACCACAGACTGTTGACAGCACCACAGACTGTGGACAACACCACAGACTGTGGACAACACCACAGACTGTGGACAACACCACAGACTGGACAACACCACAGACTGTGGACAACACCACACTGGACAACACCACAGACTGTGGACAACACCACAGACTGTGGACAACACCACAGACTGTGGACAACACCACAGACTGTGGACAACACCACAGACTGTGGACAACACCACAGACTGTGGACAACACCACAGACTGTGGACAACACCACAGACTGTGGACAACACCACAGACTGTGGACAACACCACAGACTGTGGACAACACCACAGACTGTGGACAACACCACAGACTGTGGACAACACCACAGACTGTGGACAACACCACAGACTGTGGACAACACCACAGACTGTGGACAACACCACAGACTGTGGACAACACCACAGACTGTGGACAACACCACAGACTGTGGACAACACCACAGACTGTGGACAACACCACAGACTGTGGACAACACCACAGACTGTGGACAACACCACAGACTGTGGACAACACCACAGACTGTGGACAACACCACAGACTGTGGACAACACCACAGACTGTGGACAACACCACAGACTGTGGACAACACCACAGACTGTGGACAACACCACAGACTGTGGACAACACCACAGACTGTGGACAACACCACAGACTGTGGACAGACTGGACAACACCACAGACTGTGGACAACACCACAGACTGTGGACAACACCACAGACTGTGGACAACACCACAGACTGTGGACAACACCACAGACTGTGGACAACACCACAGACTGTGGACAACACCACAGACTGTGGACAACACCACAGACTGTGGACAACACCACAGACTGTGGACAACACCACAGACTGTGGACAACACCACAGACTGTGGACAACACCACAGACTGTGGACAACACCACAGACTGTGGACAACACCACAGACTGTGGACAACACCACAGACTGTGGACAACACCACAGACTGTGGACAACACCACAGACTGTGGACAACACCACAGACTGTGGACAACACCACAGACTGTGGACAACACCACAGACTGTGGACAACACCACAGACTGTGGACAACACCACAGACTGTGGACAACACCACAGACTGTGGACAACACCACAGACTGTGGACAACACCACAGACTTGGACAACACCACAGACTGGACAACACCACAGTGGACAACACCACAGACTGTGGACAACACCACAGACTGTGGACAACACCACAGACTGTGGACAACACCACAGACTGTGGACAACACCACAGACTGTGGACAACACCACAGACTGTGGACAACACCACAGACTGTGGACAACACCACAGACTGTGGACAACACCACAGACTGTGGACAACACAGACTGTGGACACACCACAGTGGACAACACCACAGACTGTGGACAACACCACAGACTGTGGACAACACCACAGACTGTGGACAACACCACAGACTGTGGACAACACCACAGACTGTGGACAACACCACAGACTGTGGACAACACCACAGACTGTGGACAACACCACAGACTGTGGACAACACCACAGACTGTGGACAACACCACAGACTGTGGACAACACCACAGACTGTGGACAACACCACAGACTGTGGACAACACCACAGACTGTGGACAACACCACAGACTGTGGACAACACCACAGACTGTGGACAACACCACAGACTGTGGACAACACCACAGACTGGACAACACCACAGACTGGACAACACCACAGACTGGACAACACCACAGACTGTGGACAACACCACAGACTGTGGACAACACCACAGACTGTGGACAACACCACAGACTGTGGACAACACCACAGACTGTGGACAACACCACAGACTGTGGACAACACCACAGACTGTGGACAACACCACAGACTGTGGACAACACCACAGACTGTGGACAACACCACAGACTGGACAACACCACAGACTGTGGACAACACCACAGACTGTGGACAACACCACAGACTGTGGACAACACCACAGACTGTGGACAACACCACAGACTGTGGACAACACCACAGACTGTGGACAACACCACAGACTGGTGGACACCACACTGTGGACACAGACAGTGGACAACACCACAGACTGTGGACAACACCACAGACTGTGGACAACACCACAGACTGTGGACAACACCACAGACTGTGGACAACACCACAGACTGTGGACAACACCACAGACTGTGGACAACACCACAGACTGTGGACAACACCACAGACTGTGGACAACACCACAGACTGTGGACAACACCACAGACTGTGGACAACACCACAGACTGTGGACAACACCACAGACTGTGGACAACACCACAGACTGTGGACAACACCACAGACTGTGGACAACACCACAGACTGTGGACAACACCACAGACTGTGGACAACACCACAGACTGTGGACAACACCACAGACTGTGGACAACACCACAGACTGTGGACAACACCACAGACTGTGGACAACACCACAGACTGTGGACAACACCACAGACTGTGGACAACACCACAGACTGTGGACAACACCACAGACTGTGGACAACACCACAGACTGTGGACAACACCACAGACTGTGGACAACACCACAGACTGTGGACAGCACCACAGACTGTGGACAACACCACAGACTGACTGGACAACACCACAGACTGTGGACAACACCACAGACTGTGGACAACACCACAGACTGTGGACAACACCACAGACTGTGGACAACACCACAGACTGGACAACACCACAGTGGACAACACCACAGACTGTGGACAACACCACAGACTGTGGACAACACCACAGACTGTGGACAACACCACAGACTGTGGACAACACCACAGACTGTGGACAACACCACAGACTGTGGACAACACCACAGACTGGACAACACCACAGACTGTGGACAACACCACAGACTGGACAACACCACAGACTGGACAACACCACAGACTGGACAACACCACAGACTGTGGACAACACCACAGACTGTGGACAACACCACAGACTGTGGACAACACCACAGACTGTGGACAACACCACAGACTGTGGACAACACCACAGACTGTGGACAACACCACAGACTGTGGACAACACCACAGACTGTGGACAACACCACAGACTGTGGACAACACCACAGACTGTGGACAACACCACAGACTGTGGACAACACCACAGACTGTGGACAACACCACAGACTGTGGACAACACCACAGACTGTGGACAACACCACAGACTGTGGACAACACCACAGACTGTGGACAACACCACAGACTGGACAACACCACAGACTGGACAACACCACAGACTGTGGACAACACCACAGACTGTGGACAACACCACAGACTGTGGACAACACCACAGACTGTGGACAACACCACAGACTGTGGACAACACCACAGACTGTGGACAACACCACAGACAGACTGGACAACACCACAGACTGTGGACAACACCACAGACTGTGGACAACACCACAGACTGTGGACAACACCACAGACTGTGGACAACACCACAGACTGTGGACAACACCACAGACTGGACAACACCACAGACTGTGGACAACACCACAGACTGTGGACAACACCACAGACTGGACAACACCACAGACTGGACAACACCACAGACTGTGGACAACACCACAGACTGTGGACAACACCACAGACTGTGGACAACACCACAGACTGTGGACAACACCACAGACTGTGGACAACACCACAGACTGTGGACAACACCACAGACTGTGGACAACACCACAGACTGTGGACAACACCACAGACTGTGGACAACACCACAGACTGGACAACACCACAGACTGTGGACAACACCACAGACTGTGGACAACACCACAGACTGTGGACAACACCACAGACTGTGGACAACACCACAGACTGTGGACAACACCACAGACTGTGGACAACACCACAGACTGTGGACAACACCACAGACTGTGGACAACACCACAGACTGTGGACAACACCACAGACTGTGGACAACACCACAGACTGTGGACAACACCACAGACTGTGGACAACACCACAGACTGTGGACAACACCACAGACTGTGGACAACACCACAGACACAGACTGGACAACACCACAGACTGTGGACAACACCACAGACTGTGGACAACACCACAGACTGTGGACAACACCACAGACTGTGGACAACACCACAGACTGTGGACAACACCACAGACTGTGGACAACACCACAGACTGTGGACAACACCACAGACTGTGGACAACACCACAGACTGTGGACAACACCACAGACTGTGGACAACACCACAGACTGTGGACAACACCACAGACTGTGGACAACACCACAGACTGTGGACAACACCACAGACTGTGGACAACACCACAGACTGTGGACAACACCACAGACTGTGGACAACACCACAGACTGGACAACACCACAGTGGACAACACCACAGACTGTGGACAACACCACAGACTGTGGACAACACCACAGACTGTGGACAACACCACAGACTGTGGACAACACCACAGACTGTGGACAACACCACAGACTGTGGACAACACCACAGACTGTGGACAACACCACAGACTGTGGACAACACCACAGACTGTGGACAACACCACAGACTGTGGACAACACCACAGACTGTGGACAACACCACAGACTGTGGACAACACCACAGACTGTGGACAACACCACAGACTGTGGACAACACCACAGACTGTGGACAACACCACAGACTGTGGACAACACCACAGACTGTGGACAACACCACAGACTGTGGACAACACCACAGACTGGACAACACCACAGACTGTGGACAACACCACAGACTGGACAACACCACAGACTGTGGACAACACCACAGACTGTGGACAACACCACAGACTGGACAACACCACAGACTGTGGACAACACCACAGACTGTGGACAACACCACAGACTGTGGACAACACCACAGACTGTGGACAACACCACAGACTGTGGACAACACCACAGACTGTGGACAACACCACAGACTGGACAACACCACAGACTGTGGACAACACCACAGACTGTGGACAACACCACAGACTGTGGACAACACCACAGACTGTGGACAACACCACAGACTGTGGACAACACCACAGACTGTGGACAACACCACAGACTGGACAACACCACAGACTGGACAACACCACAGACTGTGGACAACACCACAGACTGTGGACAACACCACAGACTGGACAACACCACAGACTGTGGACAACACCACAGACTGGACAACACCACAGACTGTGGACAACACCACAGACTGTGGACAACACCACAGACTGTGGACAACACCACAGACTGTGGACAACACCACAGACTGTGGACAACACCACAGACTGTGGACAACACCACAGACTGACTGGACAACACCACAGACTGTGGACACCACAGACTGTGGACAACACCACAGACTGTGGACAACACCACAGACTGTGGACAACACCACAGACTGTGGACAACACCACAGACTGTGGACAACACCACAGACTGTGGACAACACCACAGACTGTGGACAACACCACAGACTGTGGACAACACCACAGACTGTGGACAACACCACAGACTGTGGACAACACCACAGACTGTGGACAACACCACAGACTGTGGACAACACCACAGACTGTGGACAACACCACAGACTGTGGACAACACCACAGACTGTGGACAACACCACAGACTGTGGACAGCACCACAGACTGTGGACAACACCACAGACTGTGGACAACACCACAGACTGTGGACAACACCACAGACTGGACAACACCACAGACTGGACAACACCACAGACTGTGGACAACACCACAGACTGTGGACAACACCACAGACTGTGGACAACACCACAGACTGTGGACAACACCACAGACTGTGGACAACACCACAGACTGTGGACAACACCACAGACTGGACAACACCACAGACTGTGGAACACCACAGACTGTGGACAACACCACAGACTGTGGACAACACCACAGACTGTGGACAACACCACAGACTGGACAACACCACAGACTGTGGACAACACCACAGACTGGACAACACCACAGACTGTGGACAACACCACAGACTGTGGACAACACCACAGACTGTGGACAACACCACAGACTGTGGACAACACCACAGACTGTGGACAACACCACAGACTGTGGACAACACCACAGACTGTGGACAACACCACAGACTGGACAACACCACAGTGGACAACACCACAGACTGTGGACAACACCACAGACTGTGGACAGCACCACAGACTGTGGACAACACCACAGACTGTGGACAACACCACAGACTGTGGACAACACCACAGACTGTGGACAACACCACAGACTGTGGACAACACCACAGACTGTGGACAACACCACAGACTGTGGACAACACCACAGACTGTGGACAACACCACAGACTGTGGACAACACCACACTGTGGACAACACCACAGACTGTGGACAACACCACAGACTGTGGACAACACCACAGACTGTGGACAACACCACAGACTGTGGACAACACCACAGACTGTGGACAACACCACAGACTGTGGACAACACCACAGACTGTGGACAACACCACAGACTGTGGACAACACCACAGACTGTGGACAGCACCACAGACTGTGGACAACACCACAGACTGTGGACAACACCACAGACTGTGGACACCACACTGTGGACACACCACAGACTGGACAACACCACAGACTGTGGACAACACCACAGACTGTGGACAACACCACAGACTGTGGACAACACCACAGACTGTGGACAACACCACAGACTGTGGACAACACCACAGACTGTGGACAACACCACAGACTGGACAACACCACAGACTGTGGACAACACCACAGACTGGACAACACCACAGACTGGACAACACCACAGACTGGACAACACCACAGACTGGACAACACCACAGACTGTGGACAACACCACAGACTGTGGACACCACAGACACCACAGACTGTGGACAACACCACAGACTGTGGACAACACCACAGACTGTGGACAACACCACAGACCACACCACTGTGGACAACACCACAGACTGTGGACAACACCACAGACTGAACAACACCACAGACTGTGGACAACACCACAGACTGTGGACAACACCACAGACTGTGGACAACACCACAGACTGTGGACAACACCACAGACTGTGGACAACACCACAGACTGTGGACAACACCACAGACTGTGGACAACACCACAGACTGGACAACACCACAGACTGGACAACACCACAGACTGTGGACAACACCACAGACTGTGGACAACACCACAGACTGGACAACACCACAGACTGTGGACAACACCACAGACTGTGGACAACACCACAGACTGGACAACACCACAGACTGTGGACAACACCACAGACTGTGGACAACACCACAGACTGTGGACAACACCACAGACTGGACAACACCACAGACTGTGGACAACACCACAGACTGTGGACAACACCACAGACTGTGGACAACACCACAGACTGTGGACAACACCACAGACTGTGGACAACACCACAGACTGTGGACAACACCACAGACTGTGGACAACACCACAGACTGTGGACAACACCACAGACTGTGGACAACACCACAGACTGTGGACAACACCACAGACTGTGGACAACACCACAGACTGTGGACAACACCACAGACTGTGGACAACACCACAGACTGTGGACAACACCACAGACTGTGGACAACACCACAGACTGTGGACAACACCACAGACTGTGGACAACACCACAGACTGTGGACAACACCACAGACTGTGGACAACACCACAGACTGTGGACAACACCACAGACTGTGGACAACACCACAGACTGGACAACACCACAGTGGACAACACCACAGACTGGACAACACCACAGACTGTGGACAACACCACAGACTGGACAACACCACAGACTGTGGACAACACCACAGACTGGACAACACCACAGACTGTGGACAGCACCACAGACTGTGGACAACACCACAGACTGTGGACAACACCACAGACTGTGGACAACACAACACCACAGACTGTGGACAACACCACAGACTGTGGACAACACCACAGACTGTGGACAACACCACAGACTGTGGACAACACCACAGACTGTGGACAACACCACAGACTGTGGACAACACCACAGACTGTGGACAACACCACAGACTGTGGACAACACCACAGACTGTGGACAACACCACAGACTGTGGACAACACCACAGACTGTGGACAACACCACAGACTGTGGACAACACCACAGACTGTGGACAACACCACAGACTGTGGACAACACCACAGACTGTGGACAACACCACAGACTGTGGACAACACCACAGACTGTGGACAACACCACAGACTGTGGACAACACCACAGACTGTGGACAACACCACAGACTGTGGACAACACCACAGACTGTGGACAACACCACAGACTGTGGACAACACCACAGACTGTGGACAACACCACAGACTGTGGACAACACCACAGACTGTGGACAACACCACAGACTGTGGACAACACCACAGACTGTGGACAACACCACAGACTGGACAACACCACAGACTGTGGACAACACCACAGACTGTGGACAACACCACAGACTGTGGACAACACCACAGACTGTGGACAACACCACAGACTGGACAACACCACAGTGGACAACACCACAGACTGTGGACAACACCACAGACTGTGGACAACACCACAGACTGTGGACAACACCACAGACTGTGGACAACACCACAGACTGTGGACAACACCACAGACTGTGGACAACACCACAGACTGTGGACAACACCACAGACTGGACAACACCACAGACTGGACAACACCACAGACTGTGGACAACACCACAGACTGTGGACAACACCACAGACTGTGGACAACACCACAGACTGTGGACAACACCACAGACTGTGGACAACACACAGACTGTGGACAACACCACAGACTGTGGACAACACCACAGACTGGACAACACCACAGACTGGACAACACCACAGACTGTGGACAACACCACAGACTGTGGACACACCACAGACTGTGGACAACACCACAGACTGTGGACAACACCACAGACTGTGGACAACACCACAGACTGTGGACAACACCACAGACTGTGGACAACACCACAGACTGTGGACAACACCACAGACTGTGGACAACACCACAGACTGTGGACAACACCACAGACTGTGGACAACACCACAGACTGTGGACAACACCACAGACTGTGGACAACACCACAGACTGTGGACAACACCACAGACTGTGGACAACACCACAGACTGTGGACAACACCACAGACTGTGGACAACACCACAGACTGTGGACAACACCACAGACTGTGGACAACACCACAGACTGTGGACAACACCACAGACTGTGGACAACACCACAGACTGTGGACAACACCACAGACTGGACAACACCACAGACTGGACAACACCACAGACTGGACAACACCACAGACTGGACAACACCACAGACTGTGGACAACACCACAGACTGTGGACAACACCACAGACTGGACAACACCACAGACTGTGGACAACACCACAGACTGTGGACAACACCACAGACTGTGGACAACACCACAGACTGTGGACAACACCACAGACTGTGGACAACACCACAGACTGTGGACAACACCACAGACTGTGGACAACACCACAGACTGAACAACACCACAGACTGTGGACAACACCACAGACTGTGGACAGCACCACAGACTGTGGACAACACCACAGACTGTGGACAACACCACAGACTGTGGACAACACCACAGACTGTGGACAACACCACAGACTGTGGACAACACCACAGACTGTGGACAACACCACAGACTGTGGACAACACCACAGACTGTGGACAACACCACAGACTGTGGACAACACCACAGACTGTGGACAACACCACAGACTGTGGACAACACCACAGACTGTGGACAACACCACAGACTGTGGACAACACCACAGACTGGACAACACCACAGACTGGACAACACCACAGACTGTGGACAACACCACAGACTGGACAACACCACAGACTGGACAACACCACAGACTGTGGACAACACCACAGACTGTGGACAACACCACAGACTGGACAACACCACAGACTGTGGACAACACCACAGACTGTGGACAACACCACAGTGGACAACACCACAGACTGTGGACAACACCACAGACTGTGGACAACACCACAGACTGTGGACAACACCACAGACTGTGGACAACACCACAGACTGTGGACAACACCACAGACTGGACAACACCACAGACTGGACAACACCACAGTGGACAACACCACAGACTGTGGACAACACCACAGACTGTGGACAACACCACAGACTGTGGACAACACCACAGACTGTGGACAACACCACAGACTGTGGACAACACCACAGACTGTGGACAACACCACAGACTGTGGACAACACCACAGACTGGACAACACCACAGACTGTGGACAACACCACAGACTGTGGACAACACCACAGACTGTGGACAACACCACAGACTGTGGACAACACCACAGACTGTGGACAACACCACAGACTGTGGACAACACCACAGACTGGACAACACCACAGACTGGACAACACCACAGACTGTGGACAACACCACAGACTGTGGACAACACCACAGACTGTGGACAACACCACAGACTGTGGACAACACCACAGACTGTGGACAACACCACAGACTGTGGACAACACCACAGACTGTGGACAACACCACAGACTGTGGACAACACCACAGACTGTGGACAACACCACAGACTGTGGACAACACCACAGACTGTGGACAACACCACAGACTGTGGACAACACCACAGACTGTGGACAACACCACAGACTGTGGACAACACCACAGACTGTGGACAACACCACAGACTGTGGACAACACCACAGACTGTGGACAACACCACAGACTGTGGACAACACCACAGACTGTGGACAACACCACAGACTGTGGACAACACCACAGACTGTGGACAACACCACAGACTGGACAACACCACAGACTGGACAACACCACAGACTGTGGACAACACCACAGACTGGACAACACCACAGACTGTGGACAACACCACAGACTGGACAACACCACAGACTGGACAACACCACAGACTGTGGACAACACCACAGACGACTGGACAACACCACAGACTGGACAACACCACACACTGGACAACACCACAGACTGTGGACAACACCACAGACTGTGGACAACACCACAGACCACAGACTGTGGACAGCACCACAGACTGTGGACAACACCACAGACTGTGGACAACACCACAGACTGTGGACAACACCACAGACTGTGGACAACACCACAGACTGTGGACAACACCACAGACTGTGGACAACACCACAGACTGTGGACAACACCACAGACTGTGGACAACACCACAGACTGTGGACAACACCACAGACTGTGGACAACACCACAGACTGTGGACAACACCACAGACTGTGGACAACACCACAGACTGTGGACAACACCACAGACTGGACAACACCACAGACTGTGGACAACACCACAGACTGTGGACAACACCACAGACTGTGGACAACACCACAGACTGGACAACACCACACACTGGACAACACCACAGACTGTGGACAACACCACAGACTGTGGACAACACCACAGACTGTGGACAACACCACAGACTGTGGACAACACCACAGACTGGACAACACCACAGACTGGACAACACCACAGACTGTGGACAACACCACAGACTGTGGACAACACCACAGACTGTGGACAACACCACAGACTGTGGACAACACCACAGACTGTGGACAACACCACAGACTGTGGACAACACCACAGACTGTGGACAACACCACAGACTGGACAACACCACAGACTGGACAACACCACAGACTGTGGACAACACCACAGACTGTGGACAACACCACAGACTGTGGACAACACCACAGACTGTGGACAACACCACAGACTGTGGACAACACCACAGACTGTGGACAACACCACAGACTGTGGACAACACCACAGACTGTGGACAACACCACAGACTGGACAACACCACAGACTGTGGACAACACCACAGACTGTGGACAACACCACAGACTGTGGACAACACCACAGACTGTGGACACACTGGACAACACCACAGACTGGACAACACCACAGACTGGACAACACCACAGACTGGACAACACCACAGACTGGACAACACCACAGACTGTGGACAACACCACAGACTGTGGACAACACCACAGACTGTGGACAACACCACAGACTGTGGACAACACCACAGACTGTGGACAACACCACAGACTGTGGACAACACCACAGACTGTGGACAACACCACAGACTGTGGACAACACCACAGACTGTGGACAACACCACAGACTGTGGACAACACCACAGACTGTGGACAACACCACAGACTGTGGACAACACCACAGACTGTGGACAACACCACAGACTGTGGACAACACCACAGACTGTGGACAACACCACAGACTGTGGACAACACCACAGACTGTGGACAACACCACAGACTGTGGACAACACCACAGACTGGACAACACCACAGACTGGACAACACCACAGACTGTGGACAACACCACAGACTGGACAACACCACAGACTGTGGACAACACCACAGACTGTGGACAACACCACAGACTGTGGACAACACCACAGACTGTGGACACACCACAGACTGTGGACAACACCACAGACTGTGGACAACACCACAGACTGTGGACAACACCACAGACTGTGGACAACACCACAGACTGTGGACAACACCACAGACTGTGGACAACACCACAGACTGTGGACAACACCACAGACTGTGGACAACACCACAGACTGTGGACAACACCACAGACTGTGGACAACACCACAGACTGTGGACAACACCACAGACTGTGGACAACACCACAGACTGTGGACAACACCACAGACTGTGGACAACACCACAGACTGTGGACAACACCACAGACTGTGGACAACACCACAGACTGTGGACAACACCACAGACTGTGGACAACACCACAGACTGTGGACAACACCACAGACTGTGGACAACACCACAGACTGTGGACAACACCACAGACTGTGGACAACACCACAGACTGTGGACAACACCACAGACTGTGGACAACACCACAGACTGGACAACACCACAGACTGGACAACACCACAGACTGTGGACAACACCACAGACTGTGGACAACACCACAGACTGTGGACAACACCACAGACTGGACAACACCACAGACTGTGGACAACACCACAGACTGTGGACAACACCACAGACTGTGGACAACACCACAGACTGTGGACAACACCACAGACTGGACAACACCACAGACTGTGGACAACACCACAGACTGTGGACAACACCACAGACTGTGGACAACACCACAGACTGTGGACAACACCACAGACTGTGGACAACACCACAGACTGTGGACAACACCACAGACTGTGGACAACACCACAGACTGTGGACAACACCACAGACTGTGGACAACACCACAGACTGGACAACACCACAGACTGTGGACAACACCACAGACTGTGGACAACACCACAGACTGTGGACAACACCACAGACTGTGGACAACACCACAGACTGGACAACACCACAGACTGGACAACACCACAGACTGTGGACAACACCACAGACTGTGGACAACACCACAGACTGTGGACACACAGACTGTGGACAACACCACAGACTGTGGACAACACCACAGACTGGACAACACCACAGACTGTGGACAACACCACAGACTGTGGACAACACCACACCACTGACTGGACAACACCACAGACTGTGGACAACACCACAGACTGTGGACAACACCACAGACTGTGGACAACACCACAGACTGTGGACAACACCACAGACTGTGGACAACACCACAGACTGTGGACAACACCACAGACTGGACAACACCACAGTGGACAACACCACAGACTGTGGACAACACCACAGACTGTGGACAACACCACAGACTGTGGACAACACCACAGACTGTGGACAACACCACAGACTGTGGACAACACCACAGACTGTGGACAACACCACAGACTGTGGACAACACCACAGACTGTGGACAACACCACAGACTGTGGACAACACCACAGACTGTGGACAACACCACAGACTGTGGACAACACCACAGACTGTGGACAACACCACAGACTGTGGACAACACCACAGACTGTGGACAACACCACAGACTGTGGACAACACCACAGACTGTGGACAACACCACAGACTGGACAACACCACAGACTGGACAACACCACAGTGGACAACACCACAGACTGTGGACAACACCACAGACTGTGGACAACACCACAGACTGTGGACAACACCACAGACACAGACTGGACAACACCACAGACTGGACAACACCACAGACTGTGGACAACACCACAGACTGTGGACAACACCACAGACTGTGGACAACACCACAGACTGTGGACAACACCACAGACTGGACAACACCACAGACTGTGGACAACACCACAGACTGTGGACAACACCACAGACTGTGGACAACACCACAGACTGTGGACAACACCACAGACTGTGGACAACACCACAGACTGTGGACAACACCACAGACTGGACAACACCACAGACTGTGGACAACACCACAGACTGGACAACACCACAGACTGTGGACAACACCACAGACTGTGGACAACACCACAGACTGTGGACAACACCACAGACTGTGGACAACACCACAGACTGTGGACAACACCACAGACTGTGGACAACACCACAGACTGTGGACAACACCACAGACTGGACAACACCACAGACTGTGGACAACACCACAGACTGTGGACAACACCACAGACTGTGGACAACACCACAGACTGTGGACAACACCACAGACTGTGGACAACACCACAGACTGTGGACAACACCACAGACTGTGGACAACACCACAGACTGTGGACAACACCACAGACTGTGGACAACACCACAGACTGGACAACACCACAGACTGGACAACACCACAGACTGTGGACAACACCACAGACTGGACAACACCACAGACTGTGGACAACACCACAGACTGTGGACAACACCACAGACTGTGGACAACACCACAGTGGACAACACCACAGACTGTGGACAACACCACAGACTGGACAACACCACAGACTGGACAACACCACAGACTGTGGACAACACCACAGACTGTGGACAACACCACAGACTGGACAACACCACAGACTGGACAACACCACAGACTGGACAACACCACAGACTGTGGACAACACCACAGACTGGACAACACCACAGACTGTGGACAACACCACAGACTGTGGACAACACCACAGACTGTGGACAACACCACAGACTGTGGACAACACCACAGACTGTGGACAACACCACAGACTGTGGACAACACCACAGACTGTGGACAACACCACAGACTGTGGACAACACCACAGACTGTGGACAACACCACAGACTGTGGACAACACCACAGACTGTGGACAACACCACAGACTGTGGACAACACCACAGACTGTGGACAACACCACAGACTGTGGACAACACCACAGACTGTGGACAACACCACAGACTGTGGACAACACCACAGACTGTGGACAACACCACAGACTGTGGACAACACACAGACTGTGGACAACACCACAGACTGGACAACACCACAGACTGTGGACAACACCACAGACTGTGGACAACACCACAGACTGTGGACAACACCACAGACTGTGGACAACACCACAGACTGGACAACACCACAGACTGTGGACAACACCACAGACTGTGGACAACACCACAGACTGTGGACAACACCACAGACTGTGGACAACACCACAGACTGTGGACAACACCACAGACTGGACAACACCACAGACTGTGGACAACACCACAGACTGTGGACAACACCACAGACTGTGGACAACACCACAGACTGTGGACAACACCACAGACTGTGGACACACCACAGTGGACAACACCACAGACTGTGGACAACACCACAGACTGTGGACAACACCACAGACTGTGGACAACACCACAGACTGTGGACAACACCACACCACAGACTGGACAACACCACAGACTGTGGACAACACCACAGACTGTGGACAACACCACAGACTGTGGACAACACCACAGACTGTGGACAACACCACAGACTGTGGACAACACCACAGACTGGACAACACCACAGACTGTGGACAACACCACAGACTGTGGACAACACCACAGACTGTGGACAACACCACAGACTGTGGACAACACCACCACAGTGGACAACACCACAGACTGGACAACACCACAGACTGTGGACAACACCACAGACTGTGGACAACACCACAGACTGTGGACAACACCACAGACTGTGGACAACACCACAGACTGTGGACAACACCACAGACTGTGGACAACACCACAGACTGTGGACAACACACAACACAGACTGTGGACAACACCACAGTGGACAACACCACAGACTGGACAACACCACAGACTGTGGACAACACCACAGACTGTGGACAACACCACAGACTGTGGACAACACCACAGACTGTGGACAACACCACAGACTGTGGACAACACCACAGACTGTGGACAACACCACAGACTGTGGACAACACCACAGACTGTGGACAACACCACAGACTGGACAACACCACAGACTGGACAACACCACAGACTGTGGACAACACCACAGACTGTGGACAACACCACAGACTGTGGACAACACCACAGACTGTGGACAACACCACAGACTGTGGACAACACCACAGACTGTGGACAACACCACAGACTGTGGACAACACCACAGACTGTGGACAACACCACAGACTGTGGACAACACCACAGACTGTGGACAACACCACAGACTGTGGACAACACCACAGACTGTGGACAACACCACAGACTGTGGACAACACCACAGACTGTGGACAACACCACAGACTGTGGACAACACCACAGACTGTGGACAACACCACAGACTGTGGACAACACCACAGACTGTGGACAACACCACAGACTGTGGACAACACCACAGACTGTGGACAACACCACAGACTGTGGACAACACCACAGACTGTGGACAACACCACAGACTGTGGACAACACCACAGACTGTGGACAACACCACAGACTGTGGACAACACCACAGACTGTGGACAACACCACAGACTGTGGACAACACCACAGACTGTGGACAACACCACAGACTGTGGACAACACCACAGACTGGACAACACCACAGACTGGACAACACCACAGACTGTGGACAACACCACAGACTGTGGACAACACCACAGACTGTGGACAACACCACAGACTGTGGACAACACCACAGACTGTGGACAACACCACAGACTGTGGACAACACCACAGACTGGACAACACCACAGACTGGACAACACCACAGACTGGACAACACCACAGACTGTGGACAACACCACAGACTGTGGACAACACCACAGACTGTGGACAACACCACAGACTGTGGACAACACCACAGACTGTGGACAACACCACAGACTGTGGACAACACCACAGACTGTGGACAACACCACAGACTGTGGACAACACCACAGACTGTGGACAACACCACAGACTGTGGACAACACCACAGACTGTGGACAACACCACAGACAGGACAACACCACAGACTGGACAACACCACAGACTGTGGACAACACCACAGACTGTGGACAACACCACAGACTGTGGACAACACCACAGACTGGACAACACCACAGACTGGACAACACCACAGACTGGACAACACCACAGACTGGACAACACCACAGACTGGACAACACCACAGACTGTGGACAACACCACAGACTGTGGACAACACCACAGACTGTGGACAACACCACAGACTGTGGACAACACCACAGACTGTGGACAACACCACAGACTGTGGACAACACCACAGACTGTGGACAACACCACAGACTGTGGACAACACCACAGACTGTGGACAACACCACAGTGGACAACACCACAGACTGTGGACAACACCACAGACTGTGGACAACACCACAGACTGTGGACAACACCACAGACTGTGGACAACACCACAGACTGTGGACAACACCACAGACTGGACAACACCACAGACTGTGGACAACACCACAGACTGTGGACAACACCACAGACTGTGGACAACACCACAGACTGGACAACACCACAGACTGTGGACAACACCACAGACTGTGGACAACACCACAGACTGTGGACAGCACCACAGACTGGACAACACCACAGACTGGACAACACCACAGACTGTGGACAACACCACAGACTGGACAACACCACAGACTGTGGACAACACCACAGACTGTGGACAACACCACAGACTGTGGACAACACCACAGACTGTGGACAACACCACAGACTGGACAACACCACAGACTGTGGACAACACCACAGACTGTGGACAACACCACAGACTGTGGACAACACCACAGACTGTGGACAACACCACAGACTGTGGACAACACCACAGACTGTGGACAACACCACAGACTGTGGACAACACCACAGACTGTGGACAACACCACAGACTGTGGACAACACCACAGACTGTGGACAACACCACAGACTGTGGACAACACCACAGACTGTGGACAACACCACAGACTGGACAACACCACAGACTGTGGACAACACCACAGACTGTGGACAACACCACAGACTGGACAACACCACAGACTGGACAACACCACAGACTGTGGACAACACCACAGACTGTGGACAACACCACAGACTGTGGACAACACCACAGACTGTGGACAACACCACAGACTGTGGACAACACCACAGACTGTGGACAACACCACAGACTGGACAACACCACAGACTGGACAACACCACAGACTGTGGACAACACCACAGACTGTGGACAACACCACAGACTGTGGACAACACCACAGACTGTGGACAACACCACAGACTGTGGACAACACCACAGACTGTGGACAACACCACAGACTGTGGACAACACCACAGACTGGACAACACCACAGACTGGACAACACTGTGGACAACACCACAGACTGTGGACAACACCACAGACTGGACAACACCACAGACTGTGGACAACACCACAGACTGTGGACAACACCACAGACTGTGGACAACACCACAGACTGTGGACAACACCACAGACTGTGGACAACACCACAGACTGTGGACAACACCACAGACTGTGGACAACACCACAGACTGGACAACACCACAGACTGTGGACAACACCACAGACTGTGGACAACACCACAGACTGTGGACAACACCACAGACTGTGGACAACACCCGAAGAAAGCACCGCGGACTCAGCACCTAGCTTCGAGGATCCATAGTCTCCAGCAGAAGACTACAGTGTTGATCCCCTTTGGAAAGTGTTAATACCCCTCCCCCTTGTGTACGTATTACTTTTATATATTTAAATGGTGATGGTTATATTATATTATATTAAGTTCTTACCTTTCTTTCCCTACTCCCTTTAAGTTACTTGCGTCACGGATCGCATCCCTTGATAGCCTCTACTGGCTTGGGGCCGGATATATATCTTCCTCTAACTACATCAGAGTAAGAACCCCGTTGCGTCCCGAGAGGGCCGTAACATAATTGGCATCCCCAGCGGGATCCGTCCCCTTGTTAAGTATGTTTGACAGGGGTGGTGAAGTGGCGTAATCCCTGTATATAATTCCCCCTGTGTGACGATTGCGACGTTATACGTCCTGTGCGGTGCTCAGAGTGACTAAGTGCGATATTGTGCAGTGCGGTGCTCGCTGTGATTAAGCGATTAAGTGCAATATTGACTAGTGCGGTGCTCAGTGATTTAGTGTAATATTGTAGAGCGAAGTGTTCGCTTGGACTCAGTGCAATATTGTAGAGCGAAGTGTTCGCTTGGACTCAGTGCAATATTGGGTAGTGCGGTGCCCGAAGTGATTACGTGCAATATTGGCAAGTGCAGTGTTTGGTGCGATAAAGTGCAATATTGGCGTAGAACAGTGCTCAGTGCGTTAAGTGCTAACGTGTAAGCAAGGTGTTAAGTGCAAAGTGTTCCATCTGTGACAATGGCAGACAAAGCTACCATCGATGATCTGGACGATGTTCAGGCTTTTCTGAATAGAGTGGACTGTCTTGCCAGATTAAAGTATCTGAGCAAACCAGAGCTTGTACTAGTGAGCGCCTACCTGGAGATCAAGATCCGTGCCAGTGATTCCCGTGTGGAGATCTTGTCCAAGGTTCACCGGCACCTGAAGGCAGAAGAGAAACAGGAAGGCGAGACTCCTAGTACAAGGGAAGGTGAGGAAATAGCTTCCACAGAAAAGGAAGATAAGGGCAGTGACATTGACAGTGATGCAGGTGAGCTTAATATCAGCTTCCTAACAGTCAAAATGCGTGCCCTAGAGATCAATCGCGAGATAGAGTGGAAGAAGTTAGAATTAGAACGAGAATTGAAAGATAAGGAAATGGCGATGAGGCGTTTAGAATTGGAAGAAAGGAAAGAAGAACGAGAAAGAGAAGAAAGAAGAGAAGAACGAGAAAGAGAAGAGAGACGAGAGAGAGAAGAACGAGAGCGAGAAAGGGAGGAAAGACAAAGACAACATGAACTAGAAGTATTACGACTAGGCGCTGGACAGAGACAAACTGGAGTAAGCGGTTTCGATCCGGTAAGGAATATCAAAATGGTCCCCAAATTCAACGAGAGAGAAGTTTCGAAGTTCTTCGCAGCCTTCGAGAAAGTCGCTGCCTCTTTGGAGTGGCCAAGGGAGAATTGGGCCATCATGATACAGTCAGTTTTGACTGGGAAGGCCCAAATTGCCTACTCTACGTTATCCCTTGACGACTCCGGCGATTACGATATGGTGAAGAAAGTTGTGCTCATGGCGTACCAATTGGTACCTGAGGCGTACAGGCAGAAGTTCCGAAACCTGAAGAAGACCTCAGAGCACACTTTCACCGAATTCGCCACGATCAAGGAGCGACTTTTCCAAGAATGGTGTGCCTCTCGGAAGGTGGAGACCAAGGAAGACCTCGAGCAGCTGATTCTGCTCGAAGACTTCAAGGATTGTTTATCTGGAGACCTCAAGACGTACTTAGAGGAACAGCAGGTGGAGACCTTGAGTGCAGCAGCCACCATGGCTGAAGAGTACATCCTGACTCATAGGCCGTCTGCTAAGTACGTCCCGAGGAGTTACCAGCGCCGGTTTGACAGACCTCACGACGAAGAAGAAAGACCCGTCCCACAAAGTGCTAAGAAGACGCCCCCAAGTAGCCCTCGAAGAACAAGTCCTAGTAGTCCGAAACACCGTAGTCCGAGGAGGAACATGGTGTGCTGGACTTGTGGGCAGAAGGGACACATAGCTGCTAGGTGCCGAGGCAGAAGAGGTGGCAGCGCACGAAGGGAGGTGATGTTGATGAGCTGTGTTACATCACCAGTAGGAAACCAGTCTACGACGACGCAGGAAGGACCAAGTTTGTTGGCCCCTCACACTTCAACCGGGTATGTAGCGAGTGATCATACTGGTAGATCAATTGTAGTGCTCAGAGATAGTGGAGCAGCCCAGTCCCTGATCGTGAAGAGCTCGTTACCCGAGGGAGTACGTGTGGATGGGAGACCAGAGGTTATCCTGGTTGGGTTTCCGAGAACGCAGTATATCGCCCCCTTAGTGCCAGTACATCTCGACTCGCCTTACTTCAGCGGCACCTGTGAGTTGGCAGTAGTCGATACCCTCCCTGTGGCTGGGATTGACGTGGTACTAGCCAACGACCTGGTGACCGATTGGAGCATCAATCTTCCCAAGGTTGTGGACGAGTCTACCAGAACAGCAAGGTCGGAGGTGTCTACAGGCAATGGTAATGTCCAGGTGAAGACAGACCCGGATGTAACTATGTTTAATTTGTCCTCTCACCTACAGATTGAGAACGATCTAGCAGTGTCTCCTGATTCTCTCGACAAGGAACATGAGGTTACGATGGCAGAAGTACCTGAGCTAGAAGAGAGGCCTTGTGTGCAGGCACCCACGGATACCAACGAGTCTGGAGCGAAGGCGGATGTGTGCTTGCGGTATGGCAAGTTACAGCATGTAGTGAACCAGCCAGAGATTCCCCAGACGTCAGAGGTAGGTGCGGTGTGTTCAAAAGGTCTAGTGCCCTCTTCGGTCCAAGCCAGGCGTGTGGATGTGGCCGGCTATGGACATGACTGGCTCGGGAAGCTTATCCCTCAATTGGCCTCATGTTTCTTAGCGATACTTTGTTTGATTCTCGTATGTGTTCTCGTTTGTGCTCTCAGTGAGGACCGGTGGACGACCCGACGAATGATGGCTCCCATGAACATCGCGAAGAGGTCCCAGGGATTGGAGATTTGCACTGCAAGTGTTGCAGTTGAAGAAGGGACCTGGAAGCTGATAGTAGATACAGGAGGTACGACATGTGATAATATGAGTGACTGTTTCCGACAGGTGGACACCCCCCGCGTGATTGCTGAGCCTCAACACAGCGTTATACGGAACGTTGGTCGACCTGACGGGGGCAGAGCGAATGCCATCTTCGGTGAGCAAGCAGCCCAGTTGGAACTAGGTGTGGGCCTAGTAGAAGAGTGTATAGTAAGTACTGACTTGCCCATTGTCGTTATCACTCTGAATTATCAGACCCCTGTATTCCAGGTTCCTGTCTCCCTGAAGGACCATCGGACTGGCACCAGAAATGCCGTCTGTGGTCAGCCATCATCGGTGCCACGACATAGAGAAGTGTCGAGTCACCCCAGATCGTGTCAAAACCAATCCGTACTAGAGAGGTGTGAGATGATGCCCCTGCTTGACATCGCAGTGGAGATGTGGACGATTATATCAGGCAGATCATTGCCTTCTATCTGCAAGTTCCCTTTGTGCCAGGGTTCCTCAGTACAGTTCTGTAGACGTGACAGCCTCGACATCCCAGATCATAAAGCATGCGTGTCCATTTGGAGTTGTGTCGTCGTACTAATTTGGTTTGTGTCTCTTTTTATAGAATCCCAAACCAAATTCTTTTTGGTGGGGAGGTGTTACGAACCCGGATCCAGCGTCCTAGCCTGGAGCAGTGACAAACACGCCATCTGTGGGTCAGCTCCCGAAACCCCCGCCAAACGAACGACGACACCTAGTGAGGACAGCGTGTACTGGCCTCGAGGACCAGTTTCCAGTCTGGTTCAGCGCTCAACACCGCCGCTCCTGACCTCTGGTGAGGTGGTGCTCCGAAGACAGCGCCATCTATGGAGTGGATATGTCGGGCGTTTGTATCTGAGCCTGTGAGTGTGGTGTATTAGTGTCCCGGTTATTAATGACGTGTCTGCTTACAGAGCCGACCTGGGACCACTGTGTTGAAGGTGGAGTCAGTCTACCCGAGGCAGCCAGTCTCCATACAGTGAAGTTTGCTGCAGCTGTCGTGACGTCGTCCCCCCGGAAGAACACTGTGGTGTGTTAAGCCTGCCAGTGGAGTGGCAGTGGAAGGATTTACCCGGGACCGACGGTTGGAGACGATAATCCACTGGGGTATTGAGGACAGGAGGGTGATTGGTGATATCACACGAGACTCCTGTCTAGGGCGTACCCCTTATATCGTTCGTGGAGTGGCCGTACCAGCCTTGGTGGCTCAGTACCTGCCAGCAGACCTGCTGGACGTGTGGTTGACGGCCTCCACGACGGTGCCCCCAGTGGACCTGTGTTGTGGCTGACCTGTGGCCAGGGTAGGCTCGGCGTTCTCAGAGGACACGTCTTGAGGCCACGAAGTAAGCACCGCGGACTCAGCACCTAGCTTCGAGGATCCATAGTCTCCAGCAGAAGACTACAGTGTTGATCCCCTTTGGAAAGTGTTAATACCCCTCCCCCTTGTGTACGTATTACTTTTATATATTTAAATGGTGATGGTTATATTATATTATATTAAGTTCTTACCTTTCTTTCCCTACTCCCTTTAAGTTACTTGCGTCACGGATCGCATCCCTTGATAGCCTCTACTGGCTTGGGGCCGGATATATATCTTCCTCTAACTACATCAGAGTAAGAACCCCGTTGCGTCCCGAGAGGGCCGTAACATAATTGGCATCCCCAGCGGGATCCGTCCCCTTGTTAAGTATGTTTGACAGGGGTGGTGAAGTGGCGTAATCCCTGTATATAATTCCCCCTGTGTGACGATTGCGACGTTATACGTCCTGTGCGGTGCTCAGAGTGACTAAGTGCGATATTGTGCAGTGCGGTGCTCGCTGTGATTAAGCGATTAAGTGCAATATTGACTAGTGCGGTGCTCGCTGTGATTAAGCGACTAAGTGCAATATTGACTAGTGCGGTGCTCAGTGATTTAGTGTAATATTGTAGAGCGAAGTGTTCGCTTGGACTCAGTGCAATATTGTAGAGCGAAGTGTTCGCTTGGACTCAGTGCAATATTGGGTAGTGCGGTGCCCGAAGTGATTACGTGCAATATTGGCAAGTGCAGTGTTTGGTGCGATAAAGTGCAATATTGGCGTAGAACAGTGCTGGACAGACTGGACAACACCACAGACTGGACAACACCACAGACTGGACAACACCACAGATTGGACAACACCACAGACTGTGGACAACACCACAGACTGTGGACAACACCACAGACTGTGGACAGCACCACAGACTGTGGACAAAACCACAGACTGGACAACACCACAGACTGTGGACAACACCACAGACTGTGGACAACACCACAGACTGGACAACACCACATACTGGACAACACCACAGACTGGACAACACCACAGACTGGACAACACCACAGACTGTGGACAACACCACAGACTGTGGACAGCACCACAGACTGTGGACAACACCACAGACTGGACAACACCACAGACTGTGGACAACACCACAGACTGTGGACAACACCACAGACTGTGGACAGCACCACAGACTGGACAACACCACAGACTGTGGACAACACCACAGACTGTGGACAACACCACAGACTGGACAACATCACAGACTGTGGACAACACCACAGACTGGACAACACCACAGACTGTGGACAACACCACAGACTGTGGACAACACCACAGACTGTTGACAGCACCACAGACTGTGGACAACACCACAGACTGTGGACAACACCACAGACTGTGGACAACACCACAGACTGTGGACAACACCACAGACTGGACAACACCACAGACTGGACAACACCACAGACTGTGGACAGCACCACAGACTGGACAGCACCACAGACTGGACAGCACCACAGACTGTGGACAACACCACAGACTGTGGACAACACCACAGACTGTGGACAACACCACAGACTGTGGACAACACCACAGACTGTGGACAACACCACAGACTGTGGACAACGCCACAGACTGGACAACACCACAGACTGGACAACACCACAGACTGGACAACACCACAGACTGTGGACAACACCACAGACTGTTGACAGCACCACAGACTGTGGACAACACCACAGACTGTGGACAACACCACAGACTGTGGACAACGCCACAGACTGGACAACACCACAGACTGGACAACACCACAGACTGTGGACAACACCACAGACTGTGGACAACACCACAGACTGTGGACAACACCACAGACTGTGGACAACACCACAGACTGTGGACAACACCACAGACTGTGGACAACACCACAGACTGTGGGCAACACCACAGACTGGACAGCACCACAGACTGGACAACACCACAGACTGTGGACAACACCACAGACTGTTGACAGCACCACAGACTGGACAATACCACAGACTGTGGACAACACCACAGACTGTGGACAACACCACAGACTGGACAACACCACAGACTGTGGACAACACCACAGACTGTGGACAACACCACAGACTGTGGACAGCACCACAGACTGGACAACACCACAGACTGGACAACACCACAGACTGTGGACAGCACCACAGACTGGACAACACCACAGACTGTGGACAACACCACAGACTGGACAACACCACAGACTGTGGACAACACCACAGACTGGACAACACCACAGACTGTGGACAACACCTCAGACTGAACAACACCACAGACTGTGGACAACACCACAGACTGGACAACACCACAGACTGTGGACAACACCACAGACTGAACAACACCACAGACTGTGGACAGCACCACAGACTGTGGACAACAC
>NW_025563191.1:0-25068 GCF_020424385.1 Procambarus clarkii
AGATATTTAGTCCAGGACTCTCAGTGTAGATACACCGAGAAGCAAGATATACTCTTCAGTATATTCATCCTTATGACATTTAGTAACCACTATTACAAATAATGTAGGCTTTACAATGGCTAATATTATATACAAATATGAAAATATATCTCAACATGTGAGTTTCCCTTAAATACCGGTATGTAAGTATGTGAGTTTCTTCAAGTACCGGTATACCTTTGTGAGTTTAAGTACCGGTATACCCTTGTGAGTTTCAGTACCGGTAAACCTTTGTGATTTTCTTTAAGTACCGGTAAATCTTTGTGAGTTTTTTTAAGTACCGGTAAACCTTAGCGAGTTTCTTTAAGTAGCGGTATGTGAGTACCCCTAAATATTACTATGAAAGTCTTTGAGTTCCCGTAATTACACATATGAGGGTCTGAATAAGTACCGAAATGAAAGTACGTGGATTAACCCCTGATTAGCGGTATGAGATTCTGTGAGTTTCCCCTAAGTAACGGTTTAAGTGTATGAGTTTTCTTTAGTAATGGTATGAGAGTATGTGAGTTGTTTCCTCCCCCATACGCCTAAGTAATCATTGTATGATTTATAAAATGAGTATAAATTCATACTCATAGTATGAATGAGTATTTCTGAGCCTATCTTGTATACTTATGAAGATCCAAGTCGTACTGGCATTCAAAGGCCTACCGTATGTGTGTATTTTCTTAAGATAGCCTAGTAGCCTCAAGTTAGTCTCCTGGAGTGTATAGTGAATAGTATTTACTACCTCTAAATGGTTCACCCTCACAGCTAAACTGTTTTGCTGCCTCACGCAGAGAGGAAATGTCAAATTCACACTCACCACTCACGTAAATGTCTTAAAGTAGAGCAATTTCACACCGCCGACGACCGAATTTCAAGACGATTACCCAGACTTGAACTGACACCTAATTTCCCTCCGCTGGAAATCGCGAAAGGAACTCAATTAACACACTTACCTACACGCACGAAGGAAGGGGGGAATTAACTGAGACGCTAAGGAAGGTCCGGGCGACTTGTATTCCCCGCCAGAGAAGGCGGACACCTGTTGTGCTATCAGCTGGAGGAAGCGATCTGGGGCCCCAGTTAGAAGGGAGCGAGAGCTACGGCGGCGCGTCCACCCCCGACGGCACCAACGTCAACACTGACTGGTTGGGTGGTGCGGTAGAGGGCGCCAGGGTGCTGCTCAAAGGGGGTGAAGTTCACTTTATCAACGGGATACTCTGTACTTCTCACATTCCCCTGATGTGGGTGATGGTCTTCTCTCTTTCTCTCTTACTCGGGTTTACTTGGGAAGGAGTGCGTTGGCCTCGTTTCTTGCAGCGTCGGTGTTCGATCCTCCGATATTCCCAGAGTTGGGGAAAGAGTTTCTCTACTTCGTTCTCATGGCCATGGTTCTTGTCTTCATATACCTGCACATTCTCTCTCTCTCTCTCTCTCTCTCTCTCTCTCTCTCTCTCTCTCTCTCTCTCTCTCTCTCTCTCTCTCTCTCTCTCTCTCTCTCTCTCTCTCTCTCTCTCTCTCTCTCTCTCTCTCTCTCTCTCTCTCTCTCTCTCTCTCTCTCTCTCTCTCTCTC
The DNA here is from genome assembly GCF_020424385.1 of Procambarus clarkii. Taxonomy (NCBI): domain Eukaryota; kingdom Metazoa; phylum Arthropoda; class Malacostraca; order Decapoda; family Cambaridae; genus Procambarus; species Procambarus clarkii. The sequence goes on from NW_025563191.1 coordinate 1,598, forward strand.
TCTCTCTCTCTCTCTCTCTCTCTCTCTCTCTCTCTCTCTCTCTCTCTCTCCTCTTTCTCTCTAAATATCTTTTCAATTTCAGTTTTTCCTGTCTTGACTGCAAGAAATAGCGCGGGAAGTCTGAGACAAACTTCTGTAATGATGTAATAAATGGTTACCAAACTTTAATTAAACAAGGTAATGAAGTAACCGCTGGGAAAATGGAGTCTGGACACGTGGAGCTCATTTGGAAGAGGCTGACATCACACCGAAGAACACATAGACCGACTAACTTCAGCGGCATATACACTGCTGGACACCATTCTGGAAGCTGCACAAGAGTTCATTGAAAATAATGTGCATAACATACGTCAGACTAGGTCTAGAACATGCAGCAACCGCAACATGTAACCCATCAAGTACTCTACGAAACAAAACTGAAAAAGTTCATTATATGCCACGAGATTAGGCCCTAAGCTGAGAAGGATGAGTTACGAGGAGAGACTAAAGGAAAAATAAAACATAATTAGGAAGAGTAAAAATAGATGAGACATGATCGCAACTTACAAAATATTCAGGAGCAAACGCGGTAGATAGATAATCTGAGATGGTAGGGCAGTGATTGATAATAGAATGAACTTGTTCAGTGCCAGGGTAGTGAAGTGGAGGGAGTAGAGTGGTGGAGGCAGACTCCATACACACATCAGCCCCGCTCCTGTGCCAGGTGAGTCCACTACGGGCTCTCCATAGCCCGTGCTACTTAGAACTTTTTTGTTCTCAGTAGCTGAATCTTAAACAACAACAACAGACTCCATACACATATTTAGGAGTGGTGGAAGCAGACTCCATATACGGGTCCAGTAGTTGAGCAGAAGACACTACTGAACACAAGAGCACTGAGACACAGCAGACCAGTCAACTCAAGATTAAATGACCTAACAAGCAGAGATAACCAGTACACTCACACCGTGGCTGTCCTGCTGGATTCTGTCAGCTGAATGAGTGTGTGTGTGCATGTCTGAACCTGAACACGCTACTCCGTAAAAAATACGGCTGTTGTCCCTAACCAGAAACATACCTGAGCATCCCCACTAAGCTATCGAGACCAATGCCCAGCAATCGTCATTATTACAACGCTTTTATTTTTATCATTACGTAATATTTTTTTGACGAATTGGTCGATTCCGCGTAAAATGCGACGAATCAGATGAGAAGGCTTAACCCAGGATGGTGATGCAACGTCGCATTTGCGACTGTTTCCTCATTCTCTCATAATTCCTCTCATCATAGAAGCTTTTCTTTCCTTCCTTACAGACCTCATACCTTTCAGAATATCTCACACGGAAAAAACTTTTCATTCCCGTAGTAGACGGAAGGAGACACCCTTGGTAGTTTCCCTTGTAGATGTAAGACACTTTGTATTCCCCGCTCTTCCAGGCCCTAAGTGGAAGAGGGGGTGAGGGAAGTACCCTCTTCCAGGCCCTGAGTGGAAGAGGGGGTGAGGGAAGTACCCTCTTCCAGGCCCTAAGTGGAAGAGGGGGTGAGGGAAGTACCCTCTTCCAGGCCCTAAGTGGAAGAGGGGGTGAGGGAAGTACCCTCTTCCAGGCCCTGAGTGGAAGAGGGGATGAGGGAAGTACCCTCTTCCAGGCCCTGAGTGGAAGAGGGGGTGAGGGAAGTATCCTCTTCCAGGCCCTGAGTGGAAGAGGGGGTGAGGGAAGTATCCTCTTCCAGGCCCTGAGTGGAAGAGGGGGTGAGGGAAGTACCCTCTTCCAGGCCCTAAGTGGAAGAGGGGGTGAGGGAAGTACCCTCTTCCAGGCCCTGAGTGGAAGAGGGGGTGAGGGAAGTACCCTCTTCCAGGCCCTAAGTGGAAGAGAGGGGCGAGGGAAGTATCCTCTTCCAGGCCCTAAATGGAAGAGGGGGGAAAGTACCCTCTTCCAGTGGAGGGTTTTTCACGTGTTTTAAATATGTACTACGTACTGTATACCTCACAGAAAACGGCACTCTGGTTACTTCAATGGCCGCACAATTGGTCGCTTAGCTTCACAAAACGACTGACCATAGATACCCATAACAGCGTGACAAAGAAGAGGAAGGGGGTGGAATGTATAGGAAAGGGTGAAGGATGGAGAATAGGAGGTGGAGGAGGCAGGATAGGAATAGAAGAAGAAGATATAGGAGGGGTGTGACAGGTGGAAAAAAACAGTCTCCGATGGCCCTGTGGTAACACATTCGCTCCGAGAGCAATTCCGTCTGGGTTCGTATTCCTTATCGAGGATTGACTAGAAGCCAGTCATTATAACTGTTTGCCTCTGTTCACCCAGCAGTAACCGGGTACCCAGTTGTTAAGCGATTGGCGAGCCGTGTTCCAGGGAAGACTAGTGGCCAAGACTTATTAAGGGCAGACAAGGCTCTCTACCTGCTAACAGGTCAACAAGCGTCTCTTTCTGTGCCTCTGTGAGTAAAATAGGAAGAGAAGACGGTAAAGAAAAGGAGGAGGAGGTATAGTAGAGGGAGCTTGAAGACAAAGACTCAAGATATACACCTTGAAAACACAGAAGACCTAAGACCAGTGAAGTCATTGTGAAGACCAGAGTCTTCACAATCGACTTGAGAATGGTCCAGGACGGACCGAAACGTAGTCGTCCCTTCACTTTCTAGTATGTGGTCTGGTCAACATATTTCAGCCACGTTATTGTGACTCCTCGTCTGCATACAGAAGACCTAAGATAGCCAACTTGTTCTCCAATACACGATGGAGAAAGTCAGAGGTCGAGTGAGGAAGGAGGAGCGTATCTACGCCCTCACTCTTCCTCACTACTCTCAATTCTACATTCTCATTCTCTCAGTTCCAGTTCCGTGTCTTTCTCTCATTTACTCCCAATTTGTCTTCGCTCTTTCTCACTTATCCTTTCACCTCTCTCCTCCCTCCAAATACCTCTTCTCGGCCCCCTCCCCCTTTACCCCTCTTCTTCAAGGAAGTTAAGAGAGACGTCCTTGCTATATGATAGGGTGTGACGCTTCCTAGGTACAGCCCCTCACACACCCTTCTCCCTGCCACACCCTGCCACCCAGGGCCTCCCTGCTACACCCTGCTTCCCTCATGGAGCTGCCACCCTGCCACCACCCCTTGCCCTATCTCTCTCTTATATCTATCTATCTATCTACTTCTCTCTCTCTCTTATATCTCTCTCTCTCTCTCTCTCTCTCTCTCTCTCTCTCTCTCTCTCTCTCTCTCTCTCTCTCTCTCTCTCTCTCTCTCTCTCTCTCTCTCTCTCTCTCTATATATATATATATATATGTGACGACGTGAGGCTGGGATGATTTGGGCTACAACAGATGTCAGCCATGGTGCTCTGCGTTACATAGTCATCTCACGCTAGGCTAGTTACCCTCTACATATGACGCTCAGGTTACAGTCGTCAGTTATCAAGAGTCTTCAGTCGTCATACAGTCATCAGTTACGAGTCTTCAGTCATTAGCTTAATTCAACAACTCCTTGCGAGAAACCTCAGCTTTGAGAATGTCTGCGTATGTGAGATGAGGAATGGGGGGGGGGTATGGATAGTGGATGGGGGATAGGGAGGATGTCTAAGGGTAAGGGGAGGAGGTCAGAAGGTAAGGGAAGGATGCCAGAAGGTAAGGGAGGAGGTCAGAGGAAGTTGGGTAAGGCTTCTTGAGTGGCTTCCACCATAAGCTCTCATACTAAACATTGTCCCAAGATTCTGATCATGTGTTAGAAATATAGTAAATATTGGATTAAGTTTAAATAAAACACGATTGCTATTTTAGTCACTAAAGTGTCTGTCGATATCTATCTTGGGACAATAAGTAATGCCAATGAACAAAGGTGTCTTCTACACAAACCATGCAAACACAGACAAATGGATGAGAAACGTTTTTAGTGAACGTTTATCACGTGATTTCAAGCGCGGGTTGGACACGTTTATGAGTGGGATTGGGTGGTTATAGATAGGAGCTGCCTCGTATGGGCCAATAGGCCTTCTGCAATCACCTTTATACTTATGTTCTTATTTAATTTACCTTGCCACACAGGGCAAAGCATTTCGTGTGCTACTGATAAATAGGTTTTCGAACGGTGAGTCTGTTTGTTAATGGTTACTTAAGAATAAGTAACACAATTCCTGGCCTTGGACTGATGAAAGTGCTCGGGCTGCATGCCTGGAGGTCTAGACCGAGTCCTGAACCCGTTTTAGAGAGAGAGAGAAGAGAGAGAGAGAGAGAGAGAGAGAGAGAGAGAGAGAGAGAGAGAGAGAGAGAGAGAGAGAGAGAGAGAGAGAGAGAGAGAGAGAGAGAGAGAGAGAGAGAGAGAGAGAGAGAGAGAGAGAGAGAGAATACTGTAAGCGCTGAGTATTTATATACATATTGTGCCTGCAGGATGGAGGGTATTAGCTCTTGGACTCCACCTTTCTATCCGTCGGTTGTGTAATGTACAGCCTCCCGGCCTAATTTTCTCTATCATATCTACTGCATATATTTCTCTCACACATACATCCCCAGGATGCAGCCCGTAGTAGATGCCTAACTCCCAGGCACTCATTCAATGGTAGGTACACAGGGACATCAGGTAAAAGTTCATTTGTTTCTGACTCGACCGGGAATCGAACCCGGGCCCTTAGGACTACGAACCCCTGAGCGCTGTCCACTCGGTGTGTACGTGTGACGAACAAGTGTTTCATTGGCCCCAAAAAGTAACCAAGGAAGTTGGGCGGGTAATCTGTGCTCTGGACTTAAGGCGTTGCATGGCTTCCCGCAACACCTTTGAAGCTCAGAGCAAACTTGACTTGAAATCGACACTGCTTGTCGCTCTATCTTATGGGCGACTGCCAGGCATTTCCGATTTTCCTTCTTGGACGGCGCCGCCCCGTACAAGCATGACCAAAGGCACACCAACTTCTTTTTGACTTCATGTATACATTGTAATTCTTGTTTTAAGAACAATGGGGCCTAACCAGAGCAAGATATAGCTGAAGAACCACACCAGGTGTCTTGTTACTAACGCTTCGATTAATAATTCCCAGTGTCCTATTTGCCTTATTACGAACATTCATGCATTGATCCTTTGGGTTTAAATTCTTACTAATCATAACTCCCAGATCCCTTTCGCAATCCGACACCATTTAGCTCGTATCTTGTAACTTTATCATCATTACCTAGCCTCGGAACTTTACATTTATCAGCATTAAACTGCATTTGCCAATATTTTTGTAGCTAAATAATTTAATAAAATAAAATAGTAAAGTGCAAACTTAAAAAAATGGAAATCTGAAAACCGGAAATTTTAAATGAGTGATAAACACGAACAGTGAAGCTTAACTTTCTTTATGGTGCGTGTAGTGTGTGTGGTTTATTCCTCCCGATGACTCCACGAGTGGTAATGTTGGTAAAGGCGTCACAGCGGTGCGTCAGTGTCGATGACTTAGTAAGCTTCAAGTGTTTCCTGGAGTGCCACTTGATGCAGGGCGCGGGCGGCAAGGTTTGAAGTATTTCCTAGTGTGTTGTTGTTGTTGTGAATTAAGGGGCAACGACGATCCCGGGATCGGTTGCGCCCCGGCGTACCCGTAAAGGGTGAATGACGTATCGCCAGACACTAAGATGCTTTACGTCAAAGAAACGCACACACAGGCAGATGATTGGGGAGCCCCAGGAGTCCCTCAAGGTGACAAGCAGCGGCCCCGCCTCGCACAGAGAACACTGGGTACCAAAACCAAAAATTCGGCCCAAAACTAAAACGCAAAAGTCATCCAGTGTCCTCCGGCAGAGCAGACGCCAGCCGCCCACCACAGCTGAGGGCCCACCAGGAGCCCACCAAGACCCGCCGACTCCCGGCACCTCTCGGCCAAGCCGGCGCCGGACACCGTCACCCCACCCGAAGAACCAGCCAGAAAACGTTCAAAATCTATCAACTATCCTGTGACCCAAGGCGATATGTGCGCCAGGCGCCGTACAAACTGGACCGTTGAAGAGGGATGCCAAACGACAGTATCAAATCCAAAAAAATCGCGAAAACATACCGTGATCCAGCGGCTCCCAGGCGGAGGAGGCGTCCAAACGTCCGCTCGTCGTCAAGGTTGAATCAGGAGTCGTGAGACTTGATACACGGCGCGGGCTGTTGTTATTGTTGTCTGCGGAACCTGATCGCTTATCTGCTTTGTACATCAGTCACGTTTTCTATGAAACGTTTTCGGCCGGCGAGTTACTGGAGTAGGTCAGATGTGGCTGACGCGAGCTATTTAGCCAATGTTTTCATTGCTTGGTATTTTATATGTAGTGAGGCGTTTCCCCCTCTTAATATGTGGTCGATCTTAAAGGGCACTTTGAGGGTGATACGTTCTTGTTTGAAATTGATTCTGGAACTACGATAATTACCTGTGGAAGAGTAATTATCAAAAGATACCAAGCCGGGAGGGGCTATGTAGAACCGTCTGTCAATGGAGGTTTAAAAGCAGCTAAATATTATTCAGGATATCCTCGTAGGAAAACGAAGGGACATAAAGGGAGCGACATATGACGTATCAGATTCCTCAAGGATTCCACTGAAGAATATTAGGACAGCAAAACAATCGATTATCTTGAAAAAACGGGACAATGTTTCGTTTGTTTCATTATACAAAATGTTTTCTTAAAAAGTAATTTAATATTTTGATATTTTATTATGTGAATAGTTTGGTTTGGAATAGATTAAATGAGGTGTTTGGTTTCCTGAGTGGCACTTGACCTCCACGAGAACAGGAAGCCGACGGCTTGTCGAAGGTCCCCCCATTTGCATTGATGACCTTTTCCAGATGTACTTTAAACATACAAACGTTTCAGTTGTCAATTAATTTCCAGACTTTGTTCGTCCGTTTAGCGGCCGAACCCAAAGATTTACTCATTTCAACAGTAATGCTTAAATAAAACAGTTCTTTAAGTAATGTAAATATTATGTAATTGTATGAGAGAGAGAGAGAGAAAAAAAAGAGAGAAAGAGAGAAAAAGAGAGAGAGAGAGACATATGATATTCCTCCCCTAACAACTATCGTCACATCTACAGAAAAAAGGGTTATCTGAAGAACTGGACTGGTGAGTCAACAACCAAAGATGTTTCCACTCAGAGAATTCAGGAAACAAAATTATTCATATTTTCATCCCTATTAAAGTTGTATTATTTTTTACCATCTATGTAATGCGAGACACTCCACAGACCTGCATTTTTTTTTTTTACATATTTAGCTGTAATCTCTGGGGTGTCTGATAAATGAATTTTTTTGTCGTCAAACTTTATATACTTATCCATAGGGAATATTTTAACTGGTTATTATGTAATCTTGTAACATGACGGATAGAGCAACGACCTTCCCATATTCAGGGTCTTAGCTCGAGCCTCGATTCTCGAACCTGTGAGAGCTTCCTTGAAGATGACTCCTGAGAGAGTTAATAGAAGTTCCTTCCTGGGAAGGTCAGAGGGAAGCGAGAACATTTTCTTTAAGAGGAAGGAGGAATAAAGAGGGGCTATATTATTTTACGTGTGAGAGATTCTTCAAATTCCACGCTCCAGGAGACAGTCCGTATTTCAGGTTCCACGAGACTCTGTATTCTACCCTGCAGGAGACACACTATGCTAGGCTCCAGGGGATCATCCGTGTTCCAGAAGACATTCCATGTTCCAGGCGCCAGGAGACCATCTCAAGAACACGTCAAGGAATTGTCGAAAAAAAGGCAATATTTATCTTTTGAGAGTTTATTAGTAAATTGCCGGAATGTTTGAAGACGGGAAGAGGCAGACCAATGTGAAAGAAAGAGTGCAGTACCCGCCCGAGATGGTAGAGTACCCACCCAAGATGGCAGGGTACCCGCTCCAGATGGTAGAGTACCCCACCCCATATGGTAGAGTACTCGCCCAAGATAGACGAGTACCCGCTCGAAATGTTCGAGCGAAGCCTATTAGTACAAGTGCTACCCACTGCTCCATGACTTATCCTTGAAGAGTTGCTCAGTGCCCCCGAGGGCAGCAGGTACCGTCTACCCCGTTACCAGACGGTACTACGTACCAGCAGGCGCTCTTAGTACCACCAGGTACTTTCCCTTCCCAAAGAACTAGTATAGTTCCTCTTGACCGCCATCACATCCCGCCTCGGTTAAATACTCTCGACTGTCGTATCATCCCTAAGCTTAGGCACTTCCACTCCCCCCCAAAAAAAACACGTCAAACATCCGGCTGGGCCTCGGAAAGACGCGACATACATCCGGCTGCTCCTCCATTTCCAGCTGGGCTACTGACTCAACACAGCATAAATAAGCCATGCTCACGAAAATGTTTGACAGTGGGTTGAACAACCTTGACTGGGTTCGTGTTTTTTTGATGGTAAGCCGCGTTGTACTTTGTGAAGACGAGCGCCCCTACTCGCACCACACGCAGGAGGCTGCCGGGGCTGACCTGGGAGCCGTCGGCGTATTAGGGTAAGACCCGGGCTGGTGTGTGTGAGAGAGAGAGAGAGAGCACTCGCTGTGTTTTGATTCGTCTAACTGTAAGAATAACTAGGACAAAACCTATATAAGAAATAGGAAGGGTGCGGATCTTGACATTCGTTGACAAACACACACACACACACGTAATACCTGTCTTAGCCAGTGAAAGGATGTATAAACAACAACAAAAAATACATTAACAATAACCATATACAACCATACATAACTCAAACCATTGTAACTATACATAACTACCATAGTATCCATACTCAACACATGTCATTGTAACCATACATCTTGTACATGTATACTCAAATAAAGATATACAAATAATAATTAACATTAATGATTTATAATAATAATATTAATAATAATAAATAATAATGAAAATAATGTATTATTTATAATTGTACAAAATCATACTATGATCTAAAAACAAGAATACAAATAGAACAAATTAACAAAATTAGATTTATATATTGAATTAAATAATAATTATAATTAAAATAAAATTAATAATAATTATCACGAAATAAAAATCCTCACACAAATGCCAGAATAATAATTAAAAGTGTTGGTCTTGCTGTGAAACAAATGTTTTGAAATGTTGTAGATCAAAAGTTACAAAATCTATTCTGTAGTCTGCTGTGTCCTACACGAATGATTTGTATTGGTTGTAAGAGGGTAAAGCCTTTGTAATTTGTGTGTTCAATGTTGTGTATTTACAGTGTGTTGGAGTGTAGGTGTATTCAGTATACAGGGCATCACTTAGGGAAGGGGTGTCCACCATCACGTGTGGCTGTACGTGTACAGTATATATACAGTACAGTACAGTACTGTACAGTATATATACAGTACAGTACAGTACGCGTTTCTGCCCGAAACGCTGTGCGTACTAGTGGCTTTACAAGAGTGTAAATACTGTACTATCCAATGTATTCTCACAAACCCAATGTACCTTCTTGTATATATATAAATAAATAAATAAATACGAATGTTTGTGAATGTATGTGTATGTATGTGTGTGTGTGTGTGTGTGTGTGTGTGTGTGTGTGTGTGTGTGTGTGTGTGTGTGTGTGTGTGTGTGTGTGTGTGTGTGTGTGTGTGTGTGTGTGTGTGTGTGTGTGTGTGTGTGTGTGTGTGTGTGTGTGTGTGTGTGTGTGTGTGTGTGTGTGTGTGTGTGTGTGTGTGTGTGTGTGTGTGTGTGTGTGTGTGTGTGTGTGTGTGTGTGTGTGTGTGTGTGTGTGTGTGTGTGTGTGTGTGTGTGTGTGTGTGTTTGTTTTGGCACTCAAGGATTCAAGACAGATGTCTTGATGTCTCCGCAGATGTGGGGTTGTTGTTAAAGATTCGCTACTTGGAACAAACAGTTCCAAGTAGCACGGGCTATGGTGAGCCCGTAGTGGGGGGGAAAATAACAGACGACACGGACCTTGATCTTGCTAACTTAAAGAGATCTCCAAGGCGGCTCTGCAAGCCGTCCCTTACGACCTCGTAAGCCACTTACGAGCATATTCAAGAACCTACATGGTGAAGTTCTCCTACATGGGGGGTCATTTGCCACCCCTCTGAGAAAAGAACGGAAAACACAAATATATTTTGTAACTTTTTCTTTTAAAACATCAGTCATCTAAAGGAAATAAATTTATGAATTCACATTGAATTTTTGCAGACATCTATTTGTTTATTTTGTTGCATCTAGTGTTTTTTTTCCTTCAGCTGAACGATGATGAAAATCACATTAATCGCCCTGATTTTACCTCTTTCACATCTACAAAAAATAAAGTAGAAGTACTTTCTACATTTTCATCCCCCGCCCAAACAAAAATAGATTCTAGGAAATGTACCTCTCACGTCTCCAACAGCATTCTGGTAATATCACTTTATGATTTTGAAGTACTTGGCAATCGAAGTCTCTCTTTCTAGTTGGACTGACTTTCCACCTGGATTTCAACCCCAAGCACGAATGTGTGAGAGAAGACTTCACGAAATTGTACGGCGACTAAGGCCGTACAAGTTGATCGCCACTGACACCACCTACATTGTTGTTGTTTTTGATTCAGTTACTCTGAACAGACTTTCCACGTAGCACAGGTTATAGTGAGCCCGTGGACACCACCTACACAACAGTTACTCATAGCACAGCTTCAGTATTTCCTACCATTGGATTTCCTTCGTGGGGGGTTGTTTTAGAGGTATATGGAGTTTTTGATTCTCGTAGTATCCTGGTTATTTTTTAGCGCACGTCATTGTAGTAAATCACACGTTATAAGGGTCCGCCATCCACAGGTTAGTCAGTAAATCTTAGGAGGACGGACTTTTGTAATATAGCAAAGGACTCGCCCTTCTTTCCATCCTGTGGCTTCCTTCACTTGGGGGGGAATCCCCGCACAGGAAGTACGATCTATTATTGCTACGCAGAACACAACAAAAACAACGAAATCAAAGGAAGAAAGTTCAAGAAACCACGGCTAGAGACCATACATCATTAGAGAACACCGATACAACGTTACCTCTAGCTCTCTTGTCTGGTGACGCGTCTACGCTTAATGCTATATTGCTTACTAATGCTACTATCACTGGTTTAGAACACTGGTGAAGAGACCAGGTCGAGCGGCACAGGTCCTGACCCCCGAGCGATGCGTATTAGCTGAGCACGTCTGTGTGTGTGAAACCAGGTCCTCGGGACTGTTCCACTGTGACTTAAGGTCAATTGGTCGTCAAATCAGTTCCATGGCGTAGCCATACTAAATGCCATGGCGTGGTTAGGTCTCCTGAGTTACAGGAGTTTGGTGGAGTCCGCTTCTCAGCTCGAAGGCTTGATCATGTTTCCAGGTCGTTTGATTGCTTCCAAGGGATCAAGGCCTCGGGTCAGTTCAAGGCCGTGGGTAGTAGCTCCACGGGCCAGATGAAGGGTGTGTGGTCAGGATTCACACAGGTCAAGCCCAGGATGTGGCCAAGTCCACGGGTTAGTACCAGAGTGTTGTCTGATCCACAGATCAGGTCCATGGTGCGAACAGGCTCCCCGGGGCCTGGCTAGGTCATCTGGACGACAAGTATCTCGAGCGAGGTCACAGGAGGACACAGAGTCTGCTCCGTAGTTTGTTACAAGTCTTGCCCTGTGGTCGCCCTCGCCCTGTGCTCTCCTGGATATTAGAAATAAGATAATTCATTAATTCTTTTCATAAAATTTGCAAGACGTTTTTAACACAAAAAAGTTACTGTATAATTTAATATAAAGATGTTTGCCATAAATTACTGATATATAACGCTATACATTATACTTTTCAAACACAAGTAGGAATATAGGGCCAAATTGTTAACAAAAAAAATAAAATATAAAATGAGACATAGGAATTCTATATTCTGTATTATAAAACAAATATTCCATATCTGAAGAATCCTTTCAAATCCTTTTCTTATCTTAAGACTTCCAAGAGGTTTCTTTTTTACCTCAAAGCTCCTTATAGGTCTATCTGCCCGAAAACTTCAAATAGGCCTCATCTGCCTGAAGAATCCCTACAGGCCCAACATATTTCTGAAGAAGATAGCCTACACACCCCTCTAAAGACTCCGAAGAGGCAATTTTAAAGACTCTCTACCTACTCTACTCTACTTTTCTACTTAAAGACTCTCAAACTTCAAAACACTCAAAATGTCCCACAACTTCCTGAAAGCTATAAATTTTTGTTTCTTCCATCCTTAACAGCTTCACCTCAATAGACTGAGGTGTCTCTTGAGTAATAACACAAGCTTGTAGATTCTCACACAACACACTTGGAAGCCCCCCGTTTTCACACTTGAGAACCCTATCTTGAGTTTATCTTGAGATGATTTCGGGGCTTTTAGTGTCCCCGCGGCCCGGTCCTCGACCAGGCATCCACCCCCAGGAAGCAGCCCGTGACAGCTGACTAACACCCAGGTACCTATTTTACTGCTAGGTGACAGGGGCATAGGGTGAAAGAAACTCTGCCCATTGTTTCTCGCCTGGGATCGAACCCAGGACCACAGGATCACAGGTCCAGCGTGCTGTCCGCTCGGCCGACCGGCTCCCTATACACCAGGACCCCCAACCCTTCCCGCGAGGACCCCAACCCTTCCCCAGAAGGACCTCCCTAGCACCCCTGTACCTGGGACTCCTGGCGAGAGACTGGAGCAGAGAAGGAAGAGGAAGACGGTAGCGGCCCTTCACCCATGGGAGACATGCGGGCCGGTCGTTGGTCCGTGGAGGAGTCCATCACTCTATCCATCCGCTTCTCCACCGACCGTCTCTTCCCCGCGCCCTTGAGCGCCCTCGCCCCCTTCAGCGCCGAACTCAGCCCGAGACGCCCGCGCCCTCGCTCGCTCTCAGCCTGAAAGAAATAAAATCAGTTATTGTTCAGAGAAGTGGTCCATGTTTACTTATGGTGGCGACTTGTTGGTACACCTGCAGCAGTTATGTTGGTACAGCTGCTGCAGTTATGTTGGTACACCTGCAGCAGGTATGTTGGTACATTTACTGCAGTTATGTTGGTACACCTGCAGCAGTTATGTTGGTACACCTGCAGCAGTTATGTTGGTACACCTGCAGCAGTTATGTTGGTACACCTGCAGCAGTTATGTTGGTACACCTGCAGCAGTTATGTTGGTACACCTGCAGCAGTTATGTTGGTACACCTGCAGCAGTTATGTTGGTACACCTGCAGCAGTTATGTTGGTACACCTGCAGCAGTTATGTTGGTACACCTGCAGCAGTTATGTTGGTACACCTGCAGCAGTTATGTTGGTACACCTACAACATAATACTTTAATACCTAAACATTTAATAAACATTCTCATCCTAACATTTAAATTTATTTATTATTATGAATTCTATGTTTAAATTTTAAACAGATGAACTACAAAACTTAATTTAACAAAAACAATATACAATAATATTAATTTGGAAAAAATTATCTATTATCAAATCTTAAGTCAAATCTTCGCAATTTGACTAAGGAAAACCAATATCTTTCCTTAATATGGACTTACAGAAAAATTCAAGGATTACCTTAGAGGTCAAAGATGACATTAGAGGTTAAGGATTACCCTCAAGAGGCCATTTTTTTTACCTAAGAGGTCGTAGCTTAACAGTGATCTATGACCTTCACAAACATAGCTTACCTGAGTGTATACGACTTACCTTGCCTCGTCTTGTATGCCTTAAGTGCACCAGCTCCCCCAGAGGGCGTGGCTTACCTTAGGAGGTGATGGGGAAGTGGGTAGAGCAGGCGGTGGCTTGGGGTTGAGAGTGATCTTGCTGATAACTGCAGAAATGATCAGAGGAGTTAGTCATATGTATACAGAAATTATCAGAGGAGTTATTATCATATGTATACAAGAAATGATTAGAGGAGTTAGTTTCACATGTATACAGAAATGATCAGAGGAGTTAGTTTCACATGTATACAGAAATGATCAGAGGAGTTAGTTTCACATGTATACAGAAATGATCAGAGGAGTTAGTTTCACATGTATACAGAAATGATCAGAGGAGTTAGTATCACATGTTGACCACACCACACACTAGAAGGTGAAGGGACGACGACGACGTTTCGGTCCGTCCTGGAACATTCTCAAGTCGATTGAGATTGAGAATGGTCTTAGAATCACATGTATATAAGAAATGATCAGAGGAGTTAGTATCACATGTATACAGAAATTCAATATAGCCCGTGCTACTTGGGACGACGACAACGTTTCGGTCCGTCCTGGACCGACAATCGACTTGAGAATGGTCCAGGACGGACCGAAACGTCGTCGTCCCTTCACCTTCTAGTGTGTGGTCTGGTCAACATTCTTCAGCCACGTTATTGTGACTCATCGCCTGCATCTTTTGCCTTGCTGTATTGTGCTCGTGTCAGTTGACCTCCTTCCTGTCTTACAAAAGAATGCAGCACAAATTTATTCTTTAAGGTTGCTTGTGTTTTAGGTTACAAAGTTTGTTAAAAAAATTCTCCATCTTTATATTTGAAAGTTAGTAACTGACGAAGCAGGTTTCTATCGGTTGTCGAATTGAAATCATCGGCAATCAAGTCAATCCATTAGACCTTAATAAGTTCACAGAAAACGGGGTCAGTCTAGGACTGAAGAGGACTGGTCCATCCACTTGGACTGGTCGGTATAGTGACGGTGGCGCTACCTTCAGGTGGGCCTTCGACCCGTGATTGGCTAAGTCGGTGGCCACCGCATCTTCACTTCCGTTGAGCGTAAGGCTAACCACTTTGATTCCTGTGACGAGTCGTATATTTGCAGGATACTGAGCCACTTTGGCAGCCCAAACAGAAACCGAGTATTCTGTAAAGTTGTGAGCTGTTCTCTAATCTTCCAAGCTTCAAGACAAAGCAGGAGATTGGAGGCGTCTTCCGGTCGACACCAGACTACGGAGCGGTGGCGTATATAAACGCTTGAGGTGACAGCTCCACCCACGGCTGCTTCAGACACTGAAGCGTGACCCAGTTTCTGAGCAGCTTAGAGAAGTGGTTGGACACTGAGGTAATAACCTGAGGGTGTCACCCACGGCTTGGGAATAAAACTGTGACTCTCAGCGCTGTCAGGTAATCCGCCAGGGAGTTGGACTATCAGAAAGACCACAATTCCGATTAGATTGAAATTGAAATAAGTTCATTGAGGTATAAATACACACAAAAGGGATGAGGTAGCTCAAGCTATTCTCACCCCGTTCAGTACAACGTGTTCATATATATATATATATAGACACACATCACAAACAATCGTTAGTAGTAGTAACAGTAGTTAGTAGTAGTGGGGACACAGCATTGCTCCTGTGCCAGATAAGCTACGGGCTCACCATAGCCCGTGCTACTTGGAACTTGTTCCGAGTAGCTGAATCATAACAACAACAACACAAACAATCAACATAGTACTGAACATTCAGAGACCGGTAAGGTGTTTCACCAAGTCTTGCACTACAAGGACACTTGCCTAAAGATTTGTTCAGCCACAAACATAGCACACTCTCTAACTTCGTTCATTCGTTGGAACACGGGCGTGGCGCTCTTCCCTGGTGAACAGCCAAGCGTTAAATTACAATCTCATTGTTCATCACTTGTTGAAAGAAAGACACGAGAACATACTAAACAAATCCCAACAGGTCCCAGCTTGTTGTTTCGAATGTTCAGTCTCTTTCCAGTCTAATTTGTCTGTACTATTACTACTATTATTGGTGTTAGATTTGATCAGGAGAATAACAGCAAGTTGTATTGGGATTGGGCAGACGTTTGGCGTTAACGGGTGACAAACTGCTTGTTGGACAGTGCTGTACCCCGTCTCATGGACTGGTCGCTGCAACGCCTGTCTCGCATCGTTCAGGGGTCGGTGTTCGATCCCCCAATGATCTAAGTAGTTGGGCACCGTTCTTTCACTCAGGTCCTCGTACCCCAGCTCCTTGTCCTCGTACCCCAGTTCCTTGCTCTCATACCCCAGCTCCTTGTCCTCATACCCCAGCTCCTTGTCCTCGTACCCCAGCTCCTTGTCCTCGTACCCGCAGCTCCTTGTCCTCGTACCCCAGCTCCTTGTCCTCGTACCCCAGCTCCTTGTCCTCGTACCCGCAGCTCCTTGTCCTCGTACCCCAGCTCCTTGTCCTCGTACCCCAGCTCCTTGTCCTCATACCCCAGCTCCTTGTCCTCATACCCCAGCTCCTTGTCCTCGTACCCGCAGCTCCTTGTCCTCGTACCCCAGCTCCTTGTCCTCGTACCCCAGTTCCTTGTCCTCATACCCCAGCTCCTTGTCCTCATACCCCAGCTCCTTGTCCTCGTACCCCAGCTCTTTGTCCTCGTACCCGCAGCTCCTTGTCCTCGTACCCCAGCTCCTTGTCCTCGTACCCCAGCTCCTTGTCCTCGTACCCGCAGCTCCTTGTCCTCGTACCCCAGCTCCTTGTCCTCGTACCCGCAGCTCCTTGTCCTCGTACCCCAGCTCCTTGTCCTCGTACCCCAGTTCCTTGTCCTCATACCCCAGCTCCTTGTCCTCGTACCCGCAGCTCCTTGTCCTCGTACCCCGGCTCCTTGTCCTCGTACCCCAGCTCCTTGTCCTCGTACCCCAGTTCCTTGTCCTCATACCCCAGCTCCTTGTCCTCGTACCCGCAGCTCCTTGTCCTCGTACCCCGGCTCCTTGTCCTCGTACCCCAGCTCCTTGTCCTCATACCCCAGCTCCTTGTCCTCATACCCCAGCTCCTTGTCCTCGTACCCGCAGCTCCTTGTCCTCGTACCCCGGCTCCTTGTCCTCGTACCCCAGCTCCTTGTCCTCGTACCCCAGTTCCTTGTCCTCATACCCCAGCTCCTTGTCCTCGTACCCCGGCTCCTTGTCCTCGTACCCCAGCTCCTTGTCCTCGTACCCCAGTTCCTTGTCCTCATACCCCAGCTCCTTGTCCTCATACCCCAGCTCCTTGTCCTCATATCCCCCTTCCAGGTGCCCCACACACACACACACACACACACACACACACACACACACACACACACACACACACACACACACACACACACACACACACACACACACACACACGGTCCTATCTTGTTTCTGATATATGTAAATGATCTCCCGGAGGGTATCGATTCATTTCTCTCAATGTTTGCGGACGATGCTAAAATTATGAGAAGGATTAAAACAGAAGAGGACTGTTTGAGGCTTCAAGAAGACCTAGACAAGCTGAAGGAATGGTCGAACAAATGGTTGTTAGAGTTTAACCCAACCAAATGTAATGTAATGAAGATAGGTGTAGGGAGCAGGAGGCCAGATACAAGGTATCATCTGGGAGAGGAAATTCTTCAGGAGTCAGAGAAGGAAAAAGACTTGGGGGTTGATATCACGCCAGACCTGTCTCCTGCAGCACATATCAAGCGGATAACATCAGCGGCATATGCCAGGCTGGCCAACATACGAACGGCATTCAGTAACTTGTGAAAAGAATCATTCAGAACTTTGTATACCACATATGTCAGGCCAATCCTGGAGTATGCAGCCCCAGCATGGAGTCCATATCTAGTCAAGGATAAGACTAAACTGGAAAAGGTTCAAAGGTTTGCCACCAGACTAGTACCCGAGCTGAGAGGTATGAGCTACGAGGAGAGACTACGGGAATTAAACCTCACTTCGCTGGAAGACAGAAGAGTTAGGGGGGACATGATCACCACATTCAAGATTCTGAAGGGGATTGATAGGGTAGATAAAGACAGTCTATTTAACACAAGGGGAACACGCACAAGGGGACACAGGTGGAAACTGAGTGCCCAAATGAGCCACAGAGATATTAGAAAGAACTTTTTTAGTGTCAGAGTGGTTGACAAATGGAATGCATTAGGAAGTGATGTGGTGGAGGCTGACTCCATACACAGTTTCAAGTGTAGATATGACAGAGCCCGATAGGCTCATGAATCTGTACACCTGTTGATTGACGGTTGAGAGGCGGGACCAAAGAGCCAGAGCTCAACCCCCGCAAACACAACTAGGTGAGTACACACACACACACAAGTCGAGGGCGTGCTCCAGTAACGTTGTGACACTTGATGATATATGAGCGGCACATTCTTCCGTGCTCATAATATATTTATCGTCCAATTTACGAGTGATAAATGAATTAACGTATCAACAAAGAACAACATTGTGATTCTCATACATAGGTCACACTCACACACACGCTCGAGTCGCCTTCTTTTATCACCTTAGTGCTTCCTTATGCTTCAGGACCAGTAACAGCCAGGGCTTGACGATGAGTGGACGTGCGTCAGAACAGTTCCGACGTGGTTGGGCACTTTTCCCTTCACCTGATGCCTCTGTTCACCTGGCAGTAAGGTAGGTACCCCGGGAGTTAGGTAACTGTTGTGGGGTTGGATCCTGAGGCAAGTCACTAGTTTGCTTATGAAGATTAAGCGCAGGCTTCCTGTCCCCGACAGCGGGAATTGTTTAAAGATGAGATGATCTCAAGAAATCATCTTGAGATGATTTCGGGGCTTAGCGTCCCCGCGGCCCGGTCCTCGACCAGGCCTCCTATTTGTTACACCCCCCCCCAGGAACCAGCCCGTAGCAGCTGTCTAACTCCCAGGTACCTATTTACTGCTAGGTGAACAGGTGCATTAGGGTGAAAAAAACTGCCCATTTGTTTCCGACTCCACCGGGGATCGAAACCGGAACCTCAGGACTACGAATCCCGAGCGCTATCCACTCAGCTGTCAGGCCCCCTTAGACCCAGACCCCCCTGTCAGACCTACGCCAGGGATCACCAAGTATTAACCCAACCACTTACGAGACTGATACATCTTTCCTAAATCATAACTGCTTTGTTTACACTTTTAAACAGTTTATGAGTTCCGAAGCACTACGAGGTTATTTATAACAATAATAACCTAGGCTTGTGAAGTTTCCCAGCTCGTAAACTGTTTAATAAATGTCAAGAGAGCCGCCATGATTAAGGAAAGATGCACAAGACTCGTAAGTGGAGGACGTAAAGTATGCATAAATACCTGAGACACTTAACGTGATTTATTTGAGTGGCAGGAAATATGCGACTCTCCCCCCTCCCCTCCCCCCCCCACACACACACACCAGCCTACGTCAGTATCCAAGGCTCTACAGACTCTGTGACTGCTCTAAGGGGGAGGTTGTGTTCATAGGAGCGCTGTTCAAGCTCTGCGAGGCTGCAATTTGATGCCCGTTGTGTTCGATCTCCTTGATTGCTCTCTGTGTGAAGACGGCTTTCGTTATCCTCTATATTCAGTACACGTGTCTACTGTATGAAGCCTGCTTCGGGAAGCCTGTATTCAAAGCCTGCAGTGGGGCGAACCACACTTGTAGTGGGACCCCCCACACCGGTAGTGGGACCCCCCACACCTGTAGTGGGACCCCACCACACCTGCAGTGGGACCACCCACACCTGTAGTAGGACCACCTACACCAGCACCACAGAGTCACACCCCCTCAGACGTACACACACACACACACACCTTCCAACTTGTTCCTCTCCACCGGCTTCTCAATAAACTCGTGGTCGATCCAGGTGAGTCCCATGTCCACCTGCTCGGCCAGCCTCTTCCACTGCTCCAGGTTCCTCCTGCAGCCGTCCAGGAGGGGCTTGACCCAGGGGAACGACTCCGAGAGTGCCTAGAGGACGAGGACGAGGAAGAAGAGGTCAAAAATTAAGTTAAATAATCACCTCACACATTTTTTTGTTATCAGAGTTATTTTTGTCCTGATATTATTGTTAATAGGTTGAGTGGGTAGGTCCCTAGATGGGAGTGGTCCCTGGTCCCAGGGGTGGGGAGCATAATTACCTTATAGAGTGGAAGGCAAATGACCTCAATGAAGCCGACCTGCATCTTGGGTAGCTCATCCTTCTTCTCTCTGTCCATCATCGCCTGTAGGGAGATCGGACGTGGATGAGAGAGAAAGAGAGAGAGAGAGAGAGAGAGAGAGAGAGAGAGAGAGAGAGAGAGAGAGAGAGAGAGAGAGAGAGAGAGAGAGAGAGAGAGAGAGAGAGAGAGAGACACGGGTGGTGAAGGACAGAGTTACAAACAGACAATGTAACTCTGTAATTCAAATAAACATTCACACAGAAAGACCGACATCTATCTTTAAATATTACGAGTCTACCTCCATCAACTTTCCCACTCCTAAGCAGGAAAAAATGTCCTGCTAGGTAGAGACATGTCCTGCTAGGTAGAGGCATGTCCTGCTTGGTAGAGACATGTCCTGCTAGGTAGAAGCATGTCCTGCTAGGTAGAGACATGTCCTGCTAGGTACAGACAAGTCCTACTAGGTTGAGGCATGTCCTGCTAGGTAGAGACATGTCCTGCTAGGTAGAGACATGTCCTGCTAGGTACAGACAAGTCCTACTAGGTTGAGGCATGTCCTGCTAGGTAGAGACATGTCCTGCTAGGTAGAGACATGTCCTGCTAGGTAGAGGCATGTCCTGCTAGGAGGTTCTTGGGAGGAGTGCAACTCACCGAGGAAGAGGCTGTTATACTAAACTTCCTCCGGTCCTCTCCACTAGTTCTTCCTCATTACAGTCGTGTGTGTGTGTGTGTGTGTGTGTGTGTGTGCTTCGTCTTTATCAGCCTCCTCTCTTCCTTGTTTTATTTTACATTCTCATAGTCTCTCTCTCTCTCTCTCTCTCTCTCTCTCTCTCTCTCTCTCTCTCTCTCTCTCTCTCTCTCTCTCTCTCTCTCTCCTACGCCAGCCACTCTTGTTTGTGACCTATAACCCGGAGGCCGACGTGTGGTGAGTGTATGTATGTATGTATGTATGTATGTATGTATGTATGTATGTATGTATGTATGTATGTGTGTATGTATGTATGTATGTATGTATGTATGTATGTATGTATGTATGTATGTGTGTATGTATGTATGTATGTATGTATGTATGTATGTATGTATGTATGTATGTATGTGTGTATGTATGTGTGTGTGTGTGTGTTTGTGTTAGCAATGACACGGTGAGGGAGGCTTTGAGTGCGGTAACTTGTATTTAGCAGGAAAATAAACATGACCAAAAAAAAGTGTTGCTGATGCTAATGAAGAGACGGAGAGCTAAGAGATATATTACGGCGTGAAGGCAAGTTTCCTGAAGACCACCAAAGACAGGAAGCGTGAAGAAAAAAAGAGCCTCCTTGTAAGGAACACCAGACTGTGACGTCACTTAACAAGTTCTCCCGTGGCGCCAGACACATACCTTTGACGGATTCCAGAGTGAGGGAGGGAGGAAGAGAGAGAGAGAGAGAGAGATAAACAGAACAAGCGCGTGCTTTCCGAGCCCCACACAACAACGCCTCACTCCCCAGATATGAAAGACCAACAGATAAGCCTCACATAGGAGGACTTCCCGGCTCACTAAAAGCCCGCGCTACATTTACTTCTGAGTAGCTAAATCTAAAACAGCAACAACAACAACATCCCCCCACATAGTCTCTTTAACCTCGGCTCCTTGCAAGACATCCTCAATGCCTCTGGTGACGTCACAGTGCCAATTATTAGACGGCACAGTGCCATATATCGCACGCTGCAGGAACCAGGTATTTATATAACACAAAACAGCATTATCTCGCTCTTTCCAGTTGAACATGCAACTAAATTTCTTCACAGTTAATGTCGTGACAAAAAAATTAAAGAAATGTCGTTCTCTAAATCACCTCCTTCGTAAGCTGGAGGTGGACATTAATATCTCTTGGTCATTCTGGTGTTGCTGGGCAGGATCTCTGTCTGGTGGTGATAAGATACGAATGTAAAATAGGAAACTGGAGAAGGCGTTTTGACCCCATCGACACCACTCCTAATTTTATTCACCAAATGATCAGACTGTGGGGTGGAATTGATGTCGTCTTTCATTTAGCCTTGTTGCTTGTGCAGTCACACGCTTTGAAGGATGTGTTGTATTCTAGTCAATATTTGGGATTAACAGTGCTGGGACTAACAGTGTTGGAACTAACAAGGCTGTGATTAACAGTATTGGAACTAACAGTGTTGGAAATAACAGTGTTGAAGCTAACAATGCTGTGACTAACAGTGTTGAGACTAACAATCCTGTGATTAACAGTGTTGGGACTAACAGGGTTGGAACTAACAGACCTGAAGTGAACATATAAGACCATAAGCGTTCGCCGTTTTCAAGGCATTACTGTTTGTGTCTGAAGAGTTGTTCATCAACAGGTTGGAGATGTTCTTACTCTTCAAGTAAACGTTCAGCCGTGTCTTGTGTTCAGGGATGATAGAGATATCTTCTGTTCAGGGTATGTTATGAGATAAAGTTCCTATCAGTTATGTAAACAAAAATTCTGCCAGTGTAAAAAAAAAAAGTCTTAGTAACTTGTCAAGTAACTTAGGAAACGCTGTCAGTGGCCGGTCCTGTGCCGCACTAACCACACACACACACACACACACACACACACACCACACACACACACACACACACACACACACACACACACACACACACACACACACACACTAACCATAGGCTGCTCATTCAGCTGGAGGCGCTCCAGGTCCCCCTGCTCGAAGAACTCATCAGCGACCAGCTTGGCAGTCTTGTGCTGCACCTCCCACGGCTTGGCGATGGCCGACACGTCACAGGCCGTCATCATCATGCCGCACAACACTGCCGGTGAGGACACACACACACACAGAGGTCACCACCTGTCCTAGCCTCACGTCAGCCCCATTCACGAAGTAGTTATGCAAGTACATACGAACATGTACATCTTTCCTCAAGTTTTGACGGTTTTGTTTACATTTATTAAACAGTTTACAAGCATGAAAACTTCCCTATCAACTGTTGTTATGGTTATAAACAGCCTCATGGTGCTTCGGGGCTTATTAAATTTTTAATAATTGTAAACAAAGCAGCCAAAGATTGAGAAATGATGTAGAGGTTCGTACGTGCCCCCGTGACTGCTTCGTGAATCGTGCGCCTGTTCTATATCAAAGTAAGTTACTATAGCACCCTTTAATGACGTCTGAAGTCCCGTAGCATAGCATAATGGCCTCTGATGCGACGAGTAGTACTCTCTCTCTCACGCCATCTAGTACTGTCTAACATCTCTAGTACCCACTAACACCTTATAGTACTATATAACACTTTATAGCACTATATAACACCTTATAGTACCTTATAACATCTTGTAATACTATATAACACCTTATAGCTCCATGTAACACCTTAGATATCCTCCATATAACAACTTATAGTACTCTATAACACCTCCAAGTAACAGCAGGTAACACCTCTCAGCCTCCGCAACACCCCCGTTACTTGGCCAGCGTAACACTCACGCTGTTTCTTCTCTTCGCTCTGCCAGTCGAACTCGCCGTTGTCGGAGAGTTCGAGGAAGGAGTTCTTCTTCTTGAAGTACATGGCCATGTCGGTGCTGAGGATGGCGTTCTCCACCACGGTCATCACTCGGCGGTAGTCCTCGGCAGATAGACCCTGCGAATATTAACACAGTCGCAGAAGAGCAACACGAAGCGTGTAATAGCATTTACTATTATGTGGGTGTTGGT
>NW_025563192.1:0-18133 GCF_020424385.1 Procambarus clarkii
AAAATGTGACTCATCGGCGCGTTCAGTAATTTACATATTTGGTATATAAAGTCGCAATTTCAAACTGCGAATACGTGCAGAGAGCCAGAATTTGGCTCCAAAATATTGCTCAATGGTCTAATTTGGGATGTTTGGGATATTTTGAAAACTGCAGGGGGGGTTTGGGCAAAATGTGACTCATTGCCGCTTTCAGTATTTGGCATATTTTCGGTATAAAAAGTCGTAATTTCAAACTGCGAATACGTGCAGAGAGAAAGAATTTGGCTCAAAAATATGGTTCAAGCGTCGAATTTGGGATGTTTGTGATATTTTTAAGACTGCAGGGACGGTTTGGGCAAAATGTGACCCTTCGCTGATCCCAGTAATTGGCATATATTCTGTATAAAAAGTGGTAATTTCAAACTGCGAATACGTGCAGAGAGCTAGAATTTGGCTCCAAAATATGCCTCAAGGGTCGTATTTGGGATGTTTGGGATATTTTGAAAACTGCAGGGGGGTTTGAGCAAAATGTGACCCATCGCCGCTTTCAGTATTTTGCATATTTTCGGTATAAAAAGTCGTAATTTCAAACTGCGAATACGTGCAGAGAGCCAGAATTTGGCTCCAGTTACTGAAAGCGGCGATGGATCAATTTTGCCCAAGCCCTCCCTGCAGTTTTCAAAATATCACAAACATCCCAAATTCGACTCTTGAACCATATTTTGGAGCCAAATTCTGGCTCTCTGCACGTATTCGCAGTTTGAAATTACGACTTTTTATAAAGAAAAAATGCCAATTACTGAAAGCGGCGATGGATCACATTTTGCCCAAACTTTCCCTGCAGTTTTCAAAATATCCCAAACATCCCAAATTCGACGTTTGGGCCATAGTAAGGAGCCAAATTCTGGCTCTCTGCATGTATCGCAGTTTGAAATTACGAATTTTATACCGAAATATGCCAATTACTGAGAGCGGCGATGGGTCACAGTTGACCAAACCAACCCTGCAATTTTGAAAATATCCCAAACATCCCAAATTCGACGCTTGAGTCATATATTGGCGCCAAATTCTGGCTCTCTGCACGTATTCGCAGTTTGGAATTACTACTTTTTATACCGAAAATATGCCAATTACTGAACGCATCGATGAGTCACATTTTGCCCAAACCCTCCCTGCAGTTTTGAAAATATCCCAAACATCCCAAATTCGACGCTTGAGCCATATATTGGCGCCAAATTCTGGCTCTCTGCACGTATTCGCAGTTTGAAATTACGACTTTTTATACCGAATATATGCCAGTTACTGGGATCAGCGATGGGTCATATTTTGCCCAAAACCTCCCTGCAGTTTTCAAAATATCCCAAACATTCCAAATTCGACCCTTGAACCATATTTTGGAGCCAAATTCTGGCTCTCTGCACGTATTCGCAGTTTGAAATTACGACTTTTTATACCGAAAATATACCAATTACTGAAAGCGGCGATGGGTCACATTTTGCCCAAACCCCTCTGCAGTTTTCAAAATATCCCAAACATCCCAAATACGACCTTGAAGAATATTTTGGAGCCAACTTCTGGCTCTCTGCACGTATTCGCAGATTACGACTCTTTATACCGAAAATATGCCAGTTACTGAAAGCGGCGATGGATCACATTTTGCCCAAGCCCTCTCTGCAGTTTTTAAAATATCCCAAAAGTCCCAAATTCGACGCTTGAGTCATATTCTGGAGCCAAATTCTGCCTCTCGGCACGTTTTCGCAGTTTGAGATTATGACTTTTCATGAGTGATACAGAAGCTTAAGAGAGGGATGCAGAGGCTCAAGAGAGGGATGCAGAGACTCAAGAGAGAGGATGCAGAGGCTCCAGAGAGGGGTGCAGAGGCTCAAGTGAGGGATGCAGAGGCACAAGAGAAAGATGCAGAGGACACTTGAGAACGATGCAAAGGCTCAAGAGAGGGATGCAGACGCTTAAGAGAGTGATGCAAAGGCTCAAGAGAGGGATGCAGAGGCTCAAGAGAATGATGCAGAGGCTCAAGAGAGTGATGCAGAGGATCAAGAGAGTGATGCAGAGGCTTAAGAGAGTGATGCAGAGGCTCAAGAGAATGATGCATGGGCTCAAGAGAATGATGTAGAGGCTTAAGAGAGTGATGTAGAAGCTCAAGAAATAGTCAAGGTACAAATAGTTGATTGAGAATCATGTATTTAAGGGTAATTTGCAATTCATTACGTGTGTGCATCATATTTGTCGTAAATATCATGAATTAATGGCTATAAACCGAAAAGGCTGGAAAACGTGGAAAAACGGCAAAATATTGCATAAATCGTTGATATTTGGTCTAAATCTCATACAGGAAACATGGATGAAAAACCCCAAAATATTGCTAAATTCGATGATTTTAAGTACAAAGCACAATGCAAGAAAACTTGCTTAAAAACGCCATTTTATGTGAAATTCTGAGATTTGTAGGCCAAATCACATATATTTGGACAACATGAAGCAGTATCAAAAAATGAGTAAATTCAAACATTTTAACTTGATATCACTCAACATGAAAAACGTGAAAAAAGTCACTATAATACCATATTCGGGGACTTTTACATAGAATCATAGAGCCAGGTTGCGTATTATTTTGATCAATAAAAAGGCATATGAAAACGTTGTTTCCAATTCAAATGATAAAAGCCAATGTGTTTTCTATAGAATTACCTAAAGTGTTCCTGAATTTCTGTTTATATCATCGTAAGAAGAGGTACTCATAAAACTGCTTTACTCCGGCTGAAACTTCGAAATATGCAATAAAAACAGAAAATCTCCCCTAATCAATATCTTACTCACTATTTTAACGAGATACAAATAGTTGATTTAAAATCAAGTATTTAATTTAATTTGCAATTAATTACGTGTTTGCATGATATTTATCGTAAATTTATTGAATTAATGGCAATAAACCGAAAAAGCTTGAAAACGCGGAAAAATGGCAAAATATTGCCTAAATCGTTGATATTTGGTTTAAATCTTAAAGAAAACAAGGATGAAAAACCTCATAATATTGCTAAATTCGATGATATTATGTACAAAACACAATGCATGAAAACGCAATAAATATTGCTTAAAACGCAATGTTATGCGAAATTCTGAGATTTGTAGGCTAAATTACATTTTGCGAGACAACATGAAGTAGTATCAAAATATTAGTAAAATCGAACATATTTACCAAAAATTACTCTATATGAAAAACGTGAAAAAGTCACTAAAAATACCAAATTTGACGATTTTTACATCAAATCATAGAGCGAGGTTGCGTATTATTTTGATCATTAAAAAGGCATATGAAAACGTTGTTTCAAATTCAAATGATAAAAATCAATGTGTTTTCTTTAGAATTACATTTTGAATTTTTGCCGTTATTTCGATACTATTTCATGTAGTATCACGATATGTGATTTGGCCTTCAAATCTCAGAATTTCGCATAATATTGCATTTTAAGCAAGTTTTCTTGCATTTTGTTTCGTACGAAAAACATCGAATTTAGCAATATTTTGACGTTTATCATCCTTTTTTCCTTTGTGATTTAAACAAAATATCATCGAATTAGGCAAAACTTTGCCGTTTTTCCACGTTTTTGTGAATTTTCAGTTTATTTGTATTAATTCATTATATATACGATAAAAATGATGCAAACACATAATTGATTAGATAATAACCTTAAATACTTCATTTTCAATCAACAATTTGTTTCTCGTAAAAATACTGAGTAAGATATTGAAAAGTGGAGAAGTTCTTTTTTTATTGCATATATCGACGTTTCAGCTGGAATAGAGATGTGTTCGTGTACATCTTCCACCGGTAATATAAACTGAAAATCAGGAACATTTTAGTTAATTCTATTGAAAACACATTGATTTTTATCGTTTGTATTGGAAACAACATTGCCAAATGTCTTTTCTTGGATCTAAATAATACGAAACCTCGCCCTATGATTTGAAGTTAAAATCCTCAAATATGGTTAAATAGTGATTTTTTTCACGTTTTTCCTGTAGCTTGATATTACATAAATATATTCATTTTTACCAATATTTCGATACTATTTCATGTAGTATCACGATACGTGATTTGGCCTTCAAATCTCAGAATTTTGCATTATATTGCATTTTAAGCAAGTTTTCTTGTATTTTGTTTCGTACGAAAAATCATCGAATTTAGCAATATTTTGACGTTTATCATCTCTTTTTCCTTTATGTGATTTAAACAAAATATCATCGAATTAGGCAATATTTAGCCGTTTTTCCACGTTTTTGTGAATTTTCAGTCTATGGGTATTAATTCATTATATATACGATAAAAATGATGCAAACACATAATTGATTAGAAATTAACCTCAAATACTTCATTTTCAATCATCTATTTGTTTCTCGTAAAAATACTGAGTAAGATATTGAAAAGGGGAGAAGTTCGGTTTTTATTGCATATATCGACGAATCAGCCGGATTAATTTTTGCCGTTATTTCGATACTATTTCATGTAGTATCACGATATGTGATTTGGCCTTCAAATCTCAGAATTTCGCATAATATTGCATTTTAAGCAAGTTTTCTTGCATTTTGTTTCGTACGAAAAACATCGAATTTAGCAATATTTTGACGTTTATCATCCCCTTTTCCTTTATGTGATTTAAACAAAATATCATCGAATTAGGCAACATTTTCCCGTTTTTCCACGTTTTTGTGAATTTTCAGTTTATATTTATTAATTCATTATATATACGATAAAAATGATGCAAACACATAATTGATTAAAAATTAATCTTAAATACTTCATTTTCAATCAACCATTTGTTTCTCGTTAAAATACTGAGTAGGATATTTAAAAGGGGAGAAGTTCTGTTTTTATTGGATATATCGACGTTTCAGCCGGAATAGAGATGTTTTCGTGTACGTCTTCCATCGGTAAAATAAACGGAAAATCAGGAACATTTTAGTTAATTCTATTGAAAACACATTGATTTTTATCGTTTGTATTGGAAACAACATTGTCATATGTCTTTTCTTGGATCTAAATAATACGAAACCTCGCCCTTTGATTTGAAGTTAAAATCCTCAAATATGGTTAAATAGTGAATTTTTTCACGTTTTTCCTGTAGCTTGATATTACGTAAATATATTCATTTTTACCAATATTTCGATACTATTTCATGTAGTATCACGATATGTGATTTGGCCTTCAAATCTCAGAATTTTGCATTATATTGCATTTTAAGCAAGTTTTCTTGCATTTTGTTTCGTACGAAAAATCATCGAATTTAGCAATATTTTGACGTTTATCATCTCTTTTTCTTTTATGTGATTTAAACAAAATATCATCGAATTAGGCAATATTTAGCCGTTTTTCCACGTTTTTGTGAATTTTCAGTCTATGGGTATTAATTCATTATATATACGATAAAAATGATGCAAACACATAATTGATTAGATAATAACCTTAAATACTTCATTTTCAATCATCTATTTGTTTCTCGTTAAAATACTGAGTAAGATATTGAAAAGGGGAGAAGTTCGGTTTTTATTGCATATATCGACGTTTCAGCCGGATTAGAGCGGTTTTACGTGTACATCTTCCATCGGTAATATAAACGGAAAATCAAGAACATTTTAGTTAATTTTATGGAAAACACATTGTTTTTTATCATTTGTATTGGAAACAACATTGTCATATATCTTTTCTTGGATCTAAATAATACGAAACCTCGCTCTATGATTTGAAGTTAAAATCCTCGTATATGGAAAAATAGTGACTTTTTCACGTTAATCATGTAGATTCATATTACGTAAATATATTCATTTTTACCAATATTTCGATACTATTTCATGTAGTATCACGATATGTGATTTGGCCTTCAGATCTCAGAATTTCGAATAATATTGCATTTAAAACAAGTTTTCTAGCATTTTGTTTCGTACGAAAAATCATCGAATTTAGCAATATTTTGACGTTCATCATCCCCATTTCCTTTATGTGATTTAAACAAAATATCATCGAATTAGGCAATATTTTGCCGTATTTCCACGTTTTTGTGAATTTTCAGTTAATGGGTATTTATTCATTATATATACGATAAAAATGATGCAAACACATAATTGATTAGATAATAACCTTAAATACTTCATTTTCAATCAACAATTTGCTTCTCGTTAAAATACTGAGTAAGACATTGAAAAGGGGAGAAGTTCTATTTTTATTGCATATATCGACGTTTCAGCTGGAATAGAGATGTGTTCGTGTACATCTTCCATCGGTAATATAAACTGAAAATCAGGAACATTTTAGTTAATTCTATTGAAAACACATTGATTTTTATCGTTTGTATTATAAACAACATTGTCAAATGTCTTTTCTTGGATCTAAATAATACGAAACCTCGCCCTATGATTTGAAGTTAAAATCCTCAAATATGGTTAAATAGTGACTTTTTTCACGTTTTTCATGTAGCTTGATATTACGTAAATATATTCATTTTTACCAATATTTCGATACTATTTCATGTAGTATCACGATATGTGATTTGGCCTTCAAATCTCAGAATTTTCCATTATATTGCATTTTAAGCAAGTTTTCTTGCATTTTGTTTCGTACGAAAAATCATCGAATTTAGCAATATTTTGACATTTATCATCTCTTTTTCCTTTATGTGATTTAAACAAAATATCATCGAATTAGGCAATATTTAGCCGTTTTTCCACGTTTTCGTGAATTTTCAGTCTATGGGTATTAATTCATTATATATACGATAAAAATGATGCAAACACATAATTGATTAGATAATAACCTTAAATACTTCATTTTCAATCATCTATTTGTTTCTCGTTAAAATACTGAGTAAGATATTGAAAAGGGGAGAAGTTCGGTTTTTATTGCATATATCGACGTTTCAGCCGGATTAGAGCGGTTTTACGTGTACATCTTCCATCGGTAATATAAACGGAAAATGAAGAACATTTTAGTTAATTCTATGGAAAACACATTGTTTTTTTATCATTTGTATTGGAAACAGCATTGTCATATATCTTTTCTTGGATCTAAATAATACGAAACCTCGCTCTATGACTTGAAGTTAAAATCCTCGTATATGGTAAAATAGTGACTTTTTCACGTTAATCATGTAGATTCATATTTCGTAAATATATTCATTTTTACCAATATTTCGATACTATTTCATGTAGTATCACGATATGTGATTTGGCCTTCAGATCTCAGAATTTCGAATAATATTGCATTTAAAACAAGTTTTCTTGCATTTTGTTTCGTACGAAAAATCATCGAATTTAGCAATATTTTGACGTTCATCATCCCCATTTCCTTTATGTGATTTAAACAAAATATCATCGAATTAGGCAATATTTTGCCGTATTTCCACGTTTTTGTGAATTTTCAGTTTATGGGTATTTATTCATTATATATACGATAAAAATGATGCAAACACATAATTGATTAGATAATAACCTTAAATACTTCATTTTCAATCAACCATTTGTTTCTCGTTAAAATACTGAGTAGGATATTTAAAAGGGGAGAAGTTCTGTTTTTATTGGATATATCGACGTTTCAGCCGGAATAGAGATGTTTTCGTGTACGTCTTCCATCGGTAAAATAAACGGAAAATCAGGAACATTTTAGTTAATTCTATTGAAAACACATTGATTTTTCTCGTTTGTATTATAAACAACATTGTCAAATGTCTTTTCTTGGATCTAAATAATACGAAACCTCGCCCTATGATTTGAAGTTAAAATCCTCAAATATGGTTAAATAGTGACTTTTTTCACGTTTTTCATGTAGCTTGATATTACGTAAATATATTCATTTTTACCAATATTTCGATACTATTTCATGTAGTATCACGATATGTGATTTGGCCTTCAAATCTCAGAATTTTGCATTATATTGCATTTTAAGCAAGTTTTCTTGCATTTTGTTTCGTACGAAAAATCATCGAATTTAGCAATATTTTGACGTTTATCATCTCTTTTTCCTTTATGTGATTTAAACAAAATATCATCGAATTAGGCAATATTTAGCCGTTTTTCCACGTTTTTGTGAATTTTCAGTCTATGGGTATTAATTCATTATATATACGATAAAAATGATGCAAACACATAATTGATTAGATAATAACCTTAAAGAGGGATGCTGAGGCTCCAGAGAGGGATGCAGAGGCTCAAGAGAGAAATGCAGAGGCACAAGAGAGAAAGGCAGAGGCTTAAGAAAGTGATGCAGTGGCTCAAAAGAGTGATGCAGAGGCTCAAGAGAATGATGTTGAGGCTTAAGAGAGGGATGCAGAGGCTTAAGAGAGGGATGCAGAGGCTTAAGAGAGGGATGCAGAGGCTGAAGAGAGTGATTCAGAGGCTTACGAGAGTGATGCAGAGAATTAAGAGAGTGATGCAGAGGCTCGAGAGGGTTATGCAGAGGTCTCAAGAGAGGGATTCAGAGGCTTAAGAGAGTGATGCAGAGGCTGAAGAAAGTGTTGCAGAGGCTCAGGAGAGGGATGCAGAGGCTTAAGAGAGTGATGCAGAGGCTGAAGAGAGTGTTGCAGAGGCTTAAGAGAGGGATGCAGAGGCTCATGAGAGGGATGCAGGAGTTCAAGAGAGTGATGCAGAGGCTCAAGAAAGGGATGCAGAAGCTTAAGAAAGTGATGCAGAGGTTCAAAAAAGGGATGCAGAGGCTTAAGAGAGTGATGCAGAGGCTGACGAGAGTGTTGCAGAGGCTTAAGAGAGGGATGCAGAGGCTCAAGAGAATGATGCAAAGGCTCAAGAGAGTGATGCAGAGGCTGAAGAGAGTGTTGCATAGGCTTAAGAGAGGGATGCAGAGGCTCAAGAGAGTGATGCAAAGGCTCAAGAGAGTGATGCAGAGGCTGAAGAGAGAGATACAGAGGTTAAAAAGAGTGTTGCAGAGGCTCAAGAGAGGGATGCAGAGGCTTAAGAGAGTGATGCATTGGCTGAAGAGAGTGTTGCAGAGGTTTAAGAGAGGGATGCAGAGGCTCAAGAGAGTGATGCAAAGGATCAAGATCGTGATGCAGAGGCTCAAGAGAGTGATGCAGACGATCAAGAGAGTGATGCAGAGGCTCAAGAGAGTGATGCAGAGGCTCAAGAGAGTGATGCAGATGCTCAAGAGAGTGAATCAGAGGCTGAAGAGAGTGATGCATAGGCTCTAGAGAGTGATGCAGAGGCCTAAAGGAGTGATGCAGAGGCTTAATAGAGGGATGCAAAAGCTTAAGAGAGGGATGCAGAGGCTCAAGAGAATGATTCAGAGGCTTACGAGAGTGATGCAGAGAATCAAGAGAGTGCTGCAAAAGGCTCAAGAGAGGGATGCTGAAATTCCAGAGAGGGATGCAGAGGCTCAAGAGAGTAATGCAGAGGCTCAAGATAGAAAGGCAGACGCTTAATTAAGAAAGTGATGCAGAGGCTCAAGAGAGTGATGTAGAGGCTTAAGAGAATGATGTTGAGGCTTAAGAGAGGGATGCAGAGGCACAAAAGTATGATGCAGAGGCTCAAGAGAGTGATGCAGAGAATCAAGAGAGGAATGCAGAGGCTTAAAAGAGTGATGCAGAGGCTCAAGAGAGTGATGCAGAGGCTCAAGAGAGTGATAGAGACGCTTAAGAGAGTGATGCAGAGGCTGAAGAGAGTGATGCAGAGGCTGAAGAGAGTGATGCAGAGGCTCAAGAGAGTGATGCAGAGGCTGAAGAGAGTGATGCAGAGGCTTAAGAGAGGGATGCAGAGGCTCATGAAAGGGATGCAGAAGCTTAAGAAAGTGATGCAGAGGCTCAAAAAAGGGATGCAGAGGCTTAAGAGAGTGATGCAGAGGCTGAAGAGAGTGTTGCAGAGGCTTATGAGAGGGATGCAGAGGCTCAAGAGAGTGATGCAAAGGCTCAAGAGAGTGATGCAGAGGCTAAAGAGAGTGTTGCATAGGCTTAAGAGAGGGATGCAGAGGCTCAAGAGAGTGATGCAAAGGCTCAAGAGAGTGATGCAGAGGCTGAAGAGAGAGATCCAGAGGCTAAAGAGAGTGTTGCAGAGGCTTAAGAGAGTGATGCAGAGGCTGAAGAGAGTGTTGCAGAGGTTTAAGAGAGGGATGCAGAGGCTCAAGAGAGTGATGCAAAGGATCAAGATCGTGATGCAGAGGCTCAAGAGAGTGATGCAGACGATCAAGAGAGTGATGCAGAGGCTCAAGAGAGCGATGCAGAGGCTCAAGAGAGTGATGCAGAGGCTTAAAGGAGTGATGCAGAGGCTTAAGAGAGGGGTGCAGAGGCATAAGCGAGGGATGCAGAGGGTCAAGAGAATGATTCAGAGGCTTACGAGAGTGATGCAGAGAATCAAGAGAGTGCTGCAAAAGGCTCAAGAGAGGGATGCTGAAATTCCAGAGAGGGATGCAGAGGCTCAAGATAGAAAGGCAGAGGCTAAAGAAAGTGATGCAGAGGCTCAAGAGAGTGATGTAGAGGCTCAAGAGAATGATGTTGAGGCTTAAGAGAGGGATGCAGTGGCACAAGAGTATGATGCAGAGGCTCAAGAGAGTGATGCAGAGAATCAAGAGAGGAATGCAGAGGCTTAAGAGAGTGATGCAGATGCTCAGGAGAGTGATGCAGAGGCTCAAGAGAGTGATTGAGAGGCTCAAGAGAGTGATGCAGAGGCTGAAGAGAGTGATGCAGAGGCTGAAGAGAGTGATGCAGAGGCTCAAGAGAGTGATGCAGAGGCTGAAGAGAGTGATGCCTAGGCTCTAGCGAGTGATGCAGAGGCTTAAAAGAGTGTTGCAGAGGCTCAAGAGAGGGATGAAGAGGCTGAAGAGAGTGATGCAGAGGCTCAAGAGAGGGATGCAGAAGCTCAAGAGAGTGATGCAGAGGCTTACGAGAGTGAGGCAGAGGCTTATGAGAGGGATGCAGGGGCTCAAGAGAGTGATGCAGAGGCTCAAGAGAGTGATGATACTGAGTAAGATAAGATAAAATATCTTACTCAGATATTATATCTCGTAAGTCTGATTATATTATTATAATATATAATATTATAATAATATAATATATAATATTATATTATTATAAGATATTATATCTCGTATATATAATATATCTCGTTAAAATACTGAGTAAGATGATGAAAAGGGGAGAAGCTCTGTTTTTATTGCATATATCGACGTTTCAGCCGGATTAGAGCGGTTTTAAGTGTACATCTTCCATCGGTAATATAAACGGAAAATCAGGAACATTTTAGTTAATTCTAATGAAAACACATTGATTTTTATCATTTGTATTGGAAACAACATCTTTATATGTCTTTTCAAGGATCTAAATAATACGAAACCTCGCCTAATGATTTGAAGTTAAAATCCTCAAATTTTGTAATATAGCTCTTCTTTTCAAGTTTTTCATGTAGTGTGATTGTACGTAAATATATTCGTTTTACCAAAATTTCGAAAATTCTTCATGTTTTCTCACGATATGTGATTTGGTTTTCAAATCTCAGGATTTCGCAAATTTTGCATTTCAAGCAAGTTTTCTTGCATTTTGTTTTGTACTAAAAATCATCGAATTTAGCAATATTTTGACGTTTATCATCCCCTTTCCTTTAAGTGATTTTAACAAAATATCATCGAATTAGGCAATATTTAGCAGTTTTTCCACGTTTTCGTGAATTTTCAGTTTATTGGTATTAATTCATTAAATATACGATAAAAATTATGCAAACACATAATTGATTAGCAATTAACCTTAAATACATCATTTTCAATCAACTATTTGTTTCTCGGTAAAATACTGAGTAAGATATTGAAAAGGGGAGAAGTTCTATTTTTATTGCATATATCGACGTTTCAGCCGGATTAGAGCGGTTTTACGTGTACATCTTCCATCGGTAATATAAACGGAATATCAGAAACATTTTAGAGTATTTTAATGAAAACACATTGATTTTTATCATTTGTATTGGAAACAACATCTTTATATGTCTTTTCTAGAATCTAAATTTTACGAAACCTCGCTTTATGATTTGAAGTATGATTTCCTCGAATTTGGAAAAAATAGCGATTTTTTCACGTTTTTCATGTAGTGTGACATTACGTAAATATATTCGTTTTTACCAATATTTCGATACTACTTCATGTTTTCTCACGATATGTGATTTGGCTTTCAAATCTCAGGATTTCGCAAATTTTGCATTTTAAGCAAGTTTTCTTGCATTTTGTTTTGTACTAAAAATCATCGAATTTAGCAATATTTTGACGTTTATCATCCCCTTTTCCTTTAAGTGATTTTAACAAAATATCATCGAATTAGGCAATAATTTGCCGTTTTTCCATGTTTTTGTGAATTTTCAGTTTATTGTTCTGCATTTTCAGTTTATTGCTCTGCATCCCTCAAGAGAGGGACGCAGAGGCTCAAGTGAGGGATGCAGAGGCACAAGAGAGGGATGCAGAGGCTCTTGAGAGTGATGCAGAGGCTCAAGAGAGGGATGCAGAGGCTCTAGAGAGTGATTCAGAGGCTTACGAGAGTGACGCAGAGGCTTAAGAGAGTGATGCAGAGGCTTAAGAGATGTATGCAGAGGCTCAAGTGAGGGATGCAAAGGCACAAGAGAGGGATGCAGAGGCTCTTGAGAGTGACGCAGAGGCTCAAGAGAGGGATGCAGAGGCTTAAGTGAGTAATGCAAAGGCTCAGGAGAGGGATGCAGAGGCTCATGAGAGGGATGCAGGAGTTCAAGAGAGTGATGCAAAGGCTCAAGAAAGGGATGCAGAATCTTAAGAAAGTGATGCAAAGGCTCAAAAAAGGGATGCAGATGCTCAAGAGAGTGATGCAGAGGCTGAAGAGAGTGTTGCAGAGGCTTAAGAGAGGGATGCAGAGGCTCAAGAGAGGGATGCAGAGGCCTAAGAGAGTGATGCAGATTCTGAAAAAAGTGTTGCAGAGGCTTAAGAGAGGGAAGAAGAGGCTCAAGAGAGTGATGCAAGGGCTCAAGAGAATGATGCAGAGGCTGAAGGAATTGTTGCAGAGGCTTAAGAGATAGATGCATAGGCTCAAAAGAGGGATGCAGAGGCTTAAGAGAGTGATGCAGAGGCTGAAGAGAGTGTTGCAGAGGCATAAGAGAGGGATGCAGAGACTAAAGAGAGAGATGCAGAGGCTTAAGAGAGTGATGCAGAGGTTCAAGAGAGTGATGCAGAGGCACAAGAGAATGATATAGAGGCTTAAGAGAGGTATGCAGAGGCTCAAGAGAATGATGCAGGGGCTCAAGAAAGTGATGCAGAGGCTTAAGAGAGGGATGCAAAGGATCAAGAAAGTGATGCAGAGGCTTAAGAGAGGAATGCAGAGGCTGAAGAGAATGATGCAGAGGCTTAAGAGAGGGATGCAGAGGCTAAAGATAATGATGCAGAGGCTTAAGAGAGGGATTCAGAGGCTCAAGAGAGTGATGGAGAGGCTCAAGAGAGTGAAGCAGAGGCTCAACAGAGTGATTCAGAGGCTTAGGAGAGTGATGCAGAGGCTTAAGAGAGTGATGCATAGGCTTAAGAGAGGGATGCAGAGGCCCAATAGAGGGATGCAGAGGCTCAAGAGAGGGATGCAGGGGCTCAAGAGAGGGATGCAGAGGCTCAAGTGAGGGAAGCAGAGGCACAAGAGAGGGATGCAGAGGCTCTTGGGAGTGATGCAGAGGCTGAAGCGAGGGATGCAGAGGCTCAAGAGAGTGATTCAGAGGCTTACGAGAGTGATGGAATGGCTTAAGAGAGTGATGCAGAGGCTTAAGAAAGTGATCGAAGTGATAAGAAAGTGATTCATCCTCTGCATCACTCTCTTGAGCCTCTGCATCATTTTCATTAGCCTCTGTATCCTTCTCTTCATCCTCTGTATCACTTTCTTGAGCATCTGCATTACTCTCTTAAGCCTCTGCATCACTCTCTTGATCCTCTGCATCATTCTCTTGAACCCCTGCATCCCTCTCTTGAGCCTCTGCATCACTCTCTTGAGCCTCTCCATCCTTCTCTTCATCCTCTGCATCAGTCTCTTGAGCCTCTGCATCACTCTTTTCAGCCTCTGCATCCCTCTCTTGAGCCTCTGCATCACTCTCTTCAGCCTCTGCATAACCCTCTTAAGCCTTTGCATCCCTATTTTCAGACTCTGCATCACTTTTTTAAGCCTCTGCATCTCTCACTTCAGCCTCTGCATCACTCTCTTGAGCCTCTGCATCCCTCTCTTGAGCCCCTGCATCCCTCTCTTAAGCCTCTGCATCACTCTCTTAAGTCTCTGCATCACTCTCGTAAGCCTCTGAATCACTCTCTTGATCCTCGGCATCCCTCTCTTGAGCCTCTGCATCACTCTTTTGAGCCTCTGCATCATTCTCCTAGGCCTCTGCATGACTTTCTTGAGAATCTGCTACACTCTCTTGAGCCTCTACATCCCTCTCTTGAGCCTCTGCATCACTCTCTTGAGCCTCTGCATCACTCTCTTAAGCCTCTGCATCCATCTCTTGAGCCTCTGAATCCCTCTCTTGATCCTCTGCATCACACTCTTGAGCCTTTGCATCACTCTCTTAAGCCTCTGCATCACTCTCCTAAGCTTCTGCATCACTCTCTTGAGCCTCTACATCCCTCTCTTGAGCCTCTGCATCACTCTCGTAAGCCTCTGCATCACTCTCCTGATCCTTTGCATCCCTCTCTTGAGCACCTGCATCCCTCTCTTAAGCCTCTGCATCACTCTCGTCAGCATCGGCATCCCTCTCTTAAGCCTCTGCATACCTCTCTTGAGCCTCGGCTCAACAGAGTTATGCAGAGGCTCAAGAGAGTGATGCAGAGGCTTACGAGATTGATGCAGAGGCTTACGAGATTGATGCAGATGAACAGGCTCAAGAGAGTGATGCAGAGGCTGAAGAGAGTGATGCAGAGGCTGAAGAGAGTGATGCAGAGGCTGAAGAGAGTGATGCAGAGGCTGAAGAGAGTGATGCATAGGCTCTAGAGAGTGATGCAGAGGCTTAAATGAGTGTTGCAGAGGCTGAAGAGAGGGATGAAGAGGCTGAAGAGAGTGATGCAGAGGCTCAATAGAGGGATGCAGAAGCTCAAGAGAGTGATGCAGAGGCTTACGAGAGTGAGGCAGAGGCTTAGGAGAGGGATGCAGAGGCTCTAGAGAGTAATGCAGAGGCTTAAGAGGGTGATGCAGAGTCTCCAGAGAGCAATGCAGAGTCTTGAGAGAAGGATGCAGTAGCTCAAGAGAGTGATGCAGAGGCTCAAGAGAGTGATGATACTGAGTAAGATAAGATAAAATACTGAGTAAGATGATGATAAGGGGAGAAGTTCTGTTTTTATTGCATATATCGAGATTTCAGCCGGATTAGAGCGGTTTTACGTATACATCTTCCATCGGTAATATGTTCGGAAAATTAGGAACATTTTAGTTAATTCTAATGAAAACACATTGATTTTTATAATTTGTATTGGAAACAACATCTTTATATGTCTTTTCTAGGATTTAAATAATACGAAACCTCGCCTAATGATTTGAAGTTAAAATCCTCAAATTTTGTAATATAGCGCTTCTTTTCACGTTTTTCATGTAGTGTGATTGTAAGTAAATATATTCGTTTTTACCAATATTTCGATAATTCTTCATGTTTTCTCACGATATGTGATTTGGCTTTCAAATCTCAGGATTTCGCAAATTTTGCATTTCAAGCAAGTTTTCTTGCATTTTGTTTTGTACTAAAAATCATCGAATTTAGCAATATTTTGACGTTTATCATCCCCTTTCCTTTAAGTGATTTTAACAAAATATCATCGAATTAGGCAATATTTTGCAGTTTTCCACGTTTTCGTGAAATTTTCAGTTTATTGGTTATTAATTCATTAAATATACGATAAAAATTATGCAAACACATAATTGATTAGCAATTAACCTTAAATACATCATTTTCAATCAACTATTTGTTTCTCGGTAAAATACTGAGTAAGATATTGAAAAGGGGAGAAGTTCTATTTTTATTGCATATATCGACGTTTCAGCGAGATTAGAGCGGTTTTAACGTGTACATCTTCCATCGGTAATATAAACGGAATATCAGAAACATTTTAGAGTATTTTAATGAAAACACATTGATTTTTTATCATTTGTATTGGAAACAAACATCTTTATATGTCTTTTCTAGAATCTAAATATTACGAAACCTCGCTTTATGATTTGAAGTATGATTTCCTCGAATTTGGAAAAATAGCGATTTTTTCACGTTTTTCATGTAGTGTGACATTACGTAAATATATTCGTTTTTACCAATATTTCGATACTACTTCATGTTTTCTCACGATATGTGATTTGGCCTTCAAATATCAGAATTTCGCAAATTTTGCATTTTTAAGCAAGTTTTCTTGCGTTTTGTTTTGTACTAAAAATCATTGAATTTAGCAATATTTTGACGTTTGTCATCCTCTTTTCCTTTATGTGATTTAAACAAAATACCATCGAATTAGGCAATATTTTGCCGTTTTTCTACGTTTTGTGAATTTTCAGTTTATTGTTATTAATTCATTATATATACGATAAAAATGATGTAAACACATAATTGATTAGAAATTAACATTAACTACTTCATTTTTAATCAACTATTTGTTTCTCGTTAAAAAATTGAGTAAGATATTGAAAAAACGAAAAGTTATGTTATTATTGCATATATCGACGTTTCAGCCGGATTAGAGCGGTTTTACGTGTACATCTTCCATCGTAAATATAAACGGAAAATCAGGAACATTTTAGTTAATTCTAATGAAAACACATTGATTTTTATCATTTGTATTGGAAACAACATTTTTATTTCTTTTCTAGGATCTAAATAATACGAAACCTCGCTTTATGATTTGAAGTAAAAATCCTCAAATTTGGTAATATAGAGACTTTTTTCACTTTTTCATGTAGTGTCACTTTACGTAAATGTATTCGTTTTTACCAATATTTCGATACTACTTCATGTTTTCTCACGATATGTGATTTGGCTTTCAAATCTCAGGATTTCGCAAATTTTGCATTTTAAGCAAGTTTTCTTGCATTTTGTTTTGTCCTAAAAATCATCGAATTTAGCAATATTTTGACGTTTATCATCCCCTTTTCCTTTAAGTGATTTTAACAAAATATCATCGAATTAGGCAATAATTTGCCGTTTTTCCACGTTTTTGTGAATTTTCAGTTTATTGTTCTGCATTTTCAGTTTATTGCTCTGCATCCCTCAAGAGAGGGATGCAGAGGCTCAAGTGAGGGATGCAGAGGCACAAGAGAGGGATGTAGAGGCTCTTGAGAGTGATGCAGAGGCTCAAGAGAGGGATGCAGAGGCTCTAGAGGGTGATTCAGAGGCTTACGAGAGTGACGCAGAGGCTTACGAGAGTGACGCAGAGGCTTAAGAGAGTGATGCAGAGGCTTAAGAGATGGATGCAGAGGCTCAAGTGAGGGATGCAAAGGCACTAGAGAGGGATGCAGAGGCTCTTGAGAGTGACGCAGAGGCTCAAGAGAGGGAAGCAGAGGCTTAAGTGAGTGATGCAAAGGCTCAGGAGAGGGATGCAGAGGCTCATGAGAGGGATGCAGGAGTTCAAGAGAGTTATGCAAAGGCTCAAGAAAGGGATGCAGAATCTTAAGAAAGTGATGCAAAGGCTCAAAAAAGGGATGCAGAGGCTCAAGAGAGTGATGTAGAGGCTTAAGAGAGGGATGCAGAGGCTCAAGAGAGGGATGCAGAGGCCTAAGAGAGTGATGTAGAGGCTGAAAAAAGTGTTGCAGAGGCTTAAGAGAGGGAAGAAGAGGCTCAAGAGAGTGATGCAAAGGCTCAAGAGAATGATGCAGAGGCTGAAGGAATTGTTGCAGAGGCTTAAGAGATAGATGCAGAGGCTCAAAAGTGGGATGCAGAGGCTTAAGAGAGTGATGCAGAGGCTGAAGAGAGTGTAGCAGAGGCATAAGAGAGGGATGCAGAGACTGAAGAGAGAGATGCAGAGGCTTAAGAGAGTGATGCATAGGTTCAAGAGAGCGGTGCAGAGGCACAAGAGAATGATATAGAGGCTTAAGAGAGGTATGCAGAGGCTCAAGAGAATGCTGCATTGGCTCAAGAAAGTGATGCAGAGGCTTAAGAGAGGGATGCAGAGGATCAAGAGAGTGATGCAGAGGCTTAAGAGAGGAAT
>NW_025563193.1:0-17760 GCF_020424385.1 Procambarus clarkii
AATACCTTTCGTCCTCTTGACATTAAACTCGCCTTTCGACAAACTAACACTTCGTAGCAATCTAGTTCACACTGCTCCTCCTGCTTCTAATGCTGCTGGTGTCTACTCTATTTCCTGTTCATCTTGTCCTCTCCAATACTTTGGCGAAACTGTCCGTACACTTAATGACAGACTTAAAGAACACAAGAGAAGTGTTAAGTCTGCAGACACTAACAATGCTCTCTTCTGCCATGTGAGGGATTCTAATCATCCCATTGATTGGTCTTCCTCCAAAATAATCTTTCCTGCCTCTACTCTACACAGACGCCGTCTTGTAGAATCGGCTCTTATACACAATGTACCCAACATGAACTTGAGTCCTGGCTTTGTTGCTGTGGACTCTTCCCTTTCACAGTATATACTCAAATGCTCTAATCTTTCTAACAAACGTGACTTAACATAAGCTTTCCCCTTCCATTTATCTTTCTTTCTCTTTCCTTTTTTTTCTCTCTTCTCCCTTTTCCTGTTCATTGTCTTCTCCTACGCTCCCTTGCTATCCTCTTCTTATTCCTATTACTATCTCCTTCGGTGGTTATAATGGGAGCTGCCTCGTATGGGCCAATAGGCCTGCTGCAGTTTCCATTACTACTATCCCCTACACCTGACTTTCCTCCTCAGCTCTCTCTTGCCTATTTATTGTCTGTCCCTACCTCCTCATCACAATCGACTTGAGAATGGTCCAGGACGGACCGAAACGTCGTCGTCCCTTCAACTTCTAGTGTGTGGTCTGGTCAACAATGTATC
The DNA here is from genome assembly GCF_020424385.1 of Procambarus clarkii. Taxonomy (NCBI): domain Eukaryota; kingdom Metazoa; phylum Arthropoda; class Malacostraca; order Decapoda; family Cambaridae; genus Procambarus; species Procambarus clarkii. The sequence continues at coordinate 784 of NW_025563193.1, forward strand.
TGGAACAAACAATGTATCTGGAACAAACAATGTATCTGGGACAATGATGTATCTGGAACAAACAATGAATCTGGAACAATGTATCTGGAACAAAGAATTTATCTGGAACAAACAATGTATCTGGGACAATGATGTATCTGGAACAAACAATGAATCTGGAACAATGTATCTGGAACAAAGAATTTATCTGGAACAAACAATGTATCTGGAACAAACAATGTATCTGGAACAAACAATGTATCTGGAACAAACAATGTATCTGGAACAAAGAATTTATCTGGAACAAACAATGTATCTAGAACAAACAATCTGGAACAAACACAGTAAAGCTGGCCCCAAACAGCGTCTAGTTGAAGGCCTCACAGCTGTACGAGAAATTATTTCCGGAAGCCTTAAAGGCCGCCTCCCCCCCCCCCCCCCCCCACCCACGCGCCGCTGGCAAGACCGATCAGATCTTAATCACGACCGAGCAGCTGCCCGGGCCTAGAGCGACTCTTCAATCCCATTAGCCATACAGATCAACTCATAATACCCCCTTAGAGTACACCCCAGAATGGCGGCCAAGCGCTGGGGAACTGACTGGCTGCCCCGCGCGCCCCTCTTCCTTCCCTGCTCTTTTCTCTCTCTCTCTTGCTTTTGTCATTTGTGTTTTTTTGTGTGTGTGTGTGTATGTGTGTGTTTTTGACTCGAGTCGTAGAGTATTGCCCTGAATGGTGGGTCGTGTTGGACACGGGGGATAATTATAATAGATAGTGGGGTGCTTGGTGGCTATTTTCGGGGCTTGGTTGAGGTGGAAGTTGAATCGTTCAGAAGTCAAATAGTCAGGATGGTTCGTGGGACTACTAGTCAGGATGGTTCGTGGGACTACTAGTCAGGATGGTTCGTGGGACTACTAGTCAGGATGGTTCGTGGGACTACTAGTCAGGATGGTTCGTGGGACTACTAGTCAGGATGGTTCGTGGGACTACTAGTCAGGATGGTTCGTGGGACTACTAGTCAGGATGGTTCGTGGGACTACGCTACAGGGGGTAGTTTTAATTATTGTTATGTTCTACCACAGACGTGGCCAGATATTTACAATGCTAACCAGGATCTATATACATTTTCTTCTGTTCTCCATGGACAGGGTTATATAGATCTGTTAAATATATATTTCAGTGATTTATTGAACAATCAACCACAGAAGGTGATTGTAATGGTTTTAAAATTGTAATCTAATCTACTTACATTAAATACATTGATTTACGTCTGTCCTGTATAAACAGTGTTCGAGGTGTGATCTTTTCTACATAATGTGATTAATGTGTGTTTACACACACACACACACACACACACACACACACACACACACACACACACACACACACACACACACACACACACACACACACACACACACACATGGCTATTGTAGTTCCGATATACAAGAAAGGGGATAGACAGGAGGCACTGAACTACAGGCCAGTGTCCCTAACCTGCATACCATGCAAGCTGATGGAGAAGATTGTGTGAAGAAAGCTAGTGGAACATCTGGAGCGAGCGAACTTTGGAACACAGCATCAACATGGGTTCAGGGATGGCAGGTCCTGCCTCACAGGGCTAATTGAATTTTACGATCAGGCGACAAAAATCAGGCAAGAAAGAGAGGGGTGGACAGATTGGATATTTTTGGATTGCCAGAAAGCCTTTGACACAGTACCACATAAGAGGCTAGTGAAAAAGCTGGAGATGCAGGCTGGAGTGAAAGGGAAGGTACTCCATTGGATAAGGTTAAGCAACAGAAGACAACGAGTCAGTGTGAGGGGTGAGGCCTCAGATTGGCGAGACGTCGCCAGTGGAGTCCCGCAGGGGTCAGTCCTTGGACCTATACTGTTTCTGGTATATGTAAATGATCTCCCAGAGGGTATAGATTCGTTCCTCTCATTGTTTGCTGATGATGCAAAAATTATGAGGAGGATTGAAACAAAGGATGATACTAGGAGGCTACAAGATGACCTAGATAGACTGAGTGAATGGTCCAACAAATGCTGATAAAGTTCAACCCGAGTAAATGCAAAGTAATAAAACTAGGCGGTGGAAACAGGAGGCCAGACACAGGATACTGAATGAGAGATGAAGTGCTTAATGAAACGGACAGAGAGAAAGATTTAATTATGTGTCAACAATTTTCCAAAACATTAAAAAATTAACATGAAACACAAGTGTCAACTGAAAACATGTCTATGACTCTCAGCTATCACAATAATATATAATAAAAAAAATAATAGTTTTATCCCAAAAATCGAGTTAAAAATAAAAACAAATTAATATACATATTTTGGTTTGGTTTTAAATGTTTTTTTCAAGTTTTTTGTTATCGAGCGATTTACGTGAACCTTATACACCTGCCTGTGTATAAGGCTGCCTGTGTATAAGGCTGTGACTCATACGTCAGGCTGCGAGCAGCCGCGTCTAACAGCCTGGTTGATCAGTCCAGCAACCAGGAGGCCTGGTCGACGACCGGGCCGCGGGGACACTAAGCCCCGGAAGCACCTCAAAGTAGCCTCAAGGTAGGTAGGTAGCCTGCTCGTAGGCCTATCTGTAAGGGATAGGCCTACGTGCAATAGGTCTACATCAACCAATTTCCTCCAATTTTGGAGGAAATTGGTTGATGTCAACCTCAGCCACAGATGGCAGCACCTTAGACTTTATTTCTTTTCAATTAACATTTCATTTCAAGTTCATTTCTTATAGGAGCCGGTGGCTGAGCGGACAGAACACTGGACGCGTGATCCTGTGGTCTAGGGTTCGATCGCGGGCGCCGGCGAGAAACAACGAGCAGAGTTTCTTTCACCCTGATGGCCCTGTTACCTAGCAGTAAATAGGTACCTGGTAGTTAGTCAGCTGTCACGGGCTGCTTCCTGGGGGTGGAGGCCTGGTCCAGGATCGGACCGCGGGGACACTAAGCCCCGAAATCATCTCAGGATTCTTCTTGAGGTTATCTTGAGATGATTTCGGGGCTTTAGAAATGATAACATAAAAGTAACTCTACTCTGTCATATTATAATAAAGTTACATGAAACTTACACATTATATGTAGGGTTTATGTCTCTACAATGTGTCTTAGTTATTTTTTCCTATGTTCATTTATTAATTTCATAAATAGTTATAAACATGATATATTTGCATTAATTTTTAGGGAACTTTGACTATTTGTATTAGTAAAACTAAACATATTTTGGGTAATCTGGTTAGACGAATCCTTTATAATATGCTAATGTGATAGATGAGTGTCATAGAAATTATTTAATTTCAAACTTTTGGCTGTAGAGTATTTTTGAAAATGTGTAAAAAGTGCAAAGTAATGAAATTAGGCGAAGGGAGCAGGAGGCTGAACACAAGGTACCATCTGGAAGGTGAAATCCTGCAAGAGTCAAATAGAGAGAAAGATCTGGGGGTTGATATCACACCGAACCTGTCTCCAGAGGCCCACGTCAAAAGAATTTCATCAGCGGCATATGCAAGACTGGCCAACATAAGAATTGCCTTTAGAAACTTGTGTAAGAATAGTTCAGGACCCTGTATACCACTTATGTCAGACCAATCCTGGAATATGCAGCTCCAGCCTGGAGTCCATACCTAGTTAAACACAAGACAAAGTAAGAGAAAATCCAGCGGTATGCCACCAGACTCGTCCCGGAACTGAGAGGTATGACCTACGAGGAAAGGCTAAAGGAACTGAACCTCACGTCCTTGAAAAACAGAAGAGTAAGGGGAGACATGATAACCATCTACAAAATTCTCAGGGGAATTGACAGGGTGGACAAAGACAACTCTTCAGCACAGGTGGGACACGAACAAGGGGACACAGGTTGAAACTTAGTACCCAGATGAGCCTAGCGACACTAGAAAGATTTTTTCAGTGTCAGGGTAGTTAACAGATGGAATGCATTAGGCAGTGATGTGGTGGAGGCTGACTCCATACACAGTTTCAAGTGTAGATATGATAGAGCCCAATAGGCTCAGGAACCTGTACACCTGTTGATTGACGGTTGAGAGGCGAAACCAAAGAGCCAGAGCTCAACCCCCGCAAGCACAACTAGGTGAGCACAACTAGTCAAAAAAGTTTGGTTGACAGCCAAGGGAGGGAGCCGGTCGGCCGAGCGGACAGCACACTGGACTTGTGATCCTGTGGTCCTGGGTTCGATCCCAGGCGCCGGCGAGAAACAATGGGCAGAGTTTCATTCACCCTATGCCCCTGTTACCTAGCAGTAAATAGGTACCTGGGTGTTAGTCAGCTGTCACGGGCTGCTTCCTGGGGGTGGAGGCCTGGTCGAGGACCGGGCCGCGGGGACACTAAAAAGCCCCGAAATCATCTCAAGATAACCTCAAGATGACAGTGAGCAACTTTGAATATCCATATTTAGGCTCCCTTAGTCTCTGTTTGTTGTCAGGTGGTGGACAACACTGGTCCCTCCCAGCTGGTGTCAGGTGGTGTGACAACACTGGTCCCTTCCAGCTGGTGTCAGGTGGTGTGACAACACTGGTCCCTCCCAGCTGGTGTCAGGTGGTGTGACAACACTGGTCCCTCCCAGCTGGTGTCAGGTGGTGGGACAACACTGGTCCCTCCCAGCTGGTGTCAGGTGGTGGGACAACACTGGTCCCTCCCAACTGGTGTCAGGTGGTGGGACAACATGTCTGGTCCCTCCCAGCTGGTGTCAGGTGGTGTGACAACACTGGTCCCTCCCAGCTGGTGTCAGGTGGTGTGACAACACTGGTCCCTCCCAGCTGGTGTCAGGTGGTGGGACAACACTGGTCCCTCCCAGCTGGTGTCAGGTGGTGGGACACCACTGGTCCCTCCCAGCTGGTGTCAGGTGGTGTGACAACACTGATCCCTCCCAGCTGGTGTCAGGTGGTGTGACAACACTGGTCCCTCCCAGCTGGTGTCAGGTGGTGGGACAACACTGGTCCCTCCCAGCTGGTGTCAGGTGGTTGGGACAACACTGGTCCCTCCCAGCTGGTGTCAGGTGGTGTGACAACACTGATCCCTCCCAGCTGGTGTCAGGTGGTGTGACAACACTGGTCCCTCCCAGCTGGTGTCAGGTGGTGGGACAACGTGTCTGGTCCCTCCCAGCTGGTGTCAGGTGGTGGGACAACACTGGTCCCTCCCAGCTGGTGTCAGGTGGTGGGACAACACTGGTCCCTCCCAGCTGGTGTCAGGTGGTGGGACAACATGTCTGGTCCCTCCCAACTGGTGTCAGGCGGTGTGACAACACTGGTCCCTCCCAGCTGGTGTCAGGTGGTGTGACAACACTGGTCCCTCCCAGCTGGTGTCAGGTGGTGGGACAACACTGGTCCCTCCCAGCTGGTGTCAGGTGGTGGGACAACACTGGTCCCTCCCAGCTGGTGTCAGGTGGTGGGACAACACTGGTCCCTCCCAGCTGGTGTCAGGTGGTGTGACAACACTGGTCCCTCCCAGCTGGTGTCAGGTGGTGGGACAACACTGGTCCCTCCCAGCTGGTGTCAGGTGGTGGGACACCACTGGTCCCTCCCAGCTGGTGTCAGGTGGTGGGACAACATGTCTGGTCCCTCCCAGCTGGTGTCAGGTGGTGTGACAACACTGGTCCCTCCCAGCTGGTGTCAGGTGGTGTGACAACACGGGTCCCTCCCAGCTGGTGTCAGGTGGTGGGACAACACTGGTCCCTCCCAGCTGGTGTCAGGTGGTGGGACACCACTGGTCCCTCCCAGCTGGTGTCAGGTGGTGTGACAACACTGATCCCTCCCAGCTGGTGTCAGGTGGTGGGACAACATGTCTGGTCCCTCCCAACTGGTGTCAGGCGGTGTGACAACACTGGTCCCTCCCAGCTGGTGTCAGGTGGTGTGACAACACTGGTCCCTCCCAGCTGGTGTCAGGTGGTGGGACAACACTGGTCCCTCCCAGCTGGTGTCAGGTGGGGGGACAACACTGATCCCTCCCAGCTGGTGTCAGGTGGTGTGACAACACTGATCCCTCCCAGCTGGTGTCAGGTGGTGTGACAACACTGGTCCCTCCCAGCTGGTGTCAGGTGGTGGGACAACACTGGTCCCTCCCAGCTGGTGTCAGGTGGTTGGGACAACACTGGTCCCTCCCAGCTGGTGTCAGGTGGTGTGACAACACTGATCCCTCCCAGCTGGTGTCAGGTGGTGTGACAACACTGGTCCCTCCCAGCTGGTGTCAGGTGGTGGGACAACGTGTCTGGTCCCTCCCAGCTGGTGTCAGGTGGTGGGACAACACTGGTCCCTCCCAGCTGGTGTCAGGTGGTGGGACAACACTGGTCCCTCCCAGCTGGTGTCAGGTGGTGGGACAACATGTCTGGTCCCTCCCAGCTGGTGTCAGGCGGTGTGACAACACTGGTCCCTCCCAGCTGGTGTCAGGTGGTGTGACAACACTGGTCCCTCCCAGCTGGTGTCAGGTGGTGGGACAACACTGGTCCCTCCCAGCTGGTGTCAGGTGGGGGGACAACACTGATCCCTCCCAGCTGGTGTCAGGTGGTGTGACAACACTGATCCCTCCCAGCTGGTGTCAGGTGGTGTGACAACACTGGTCCCTCCCAGCTGGTGTCAGGTGGTGGGACAACACTGGTCCCTCCCAGCTGGTGTCAGGTGGTGGGACAACACTGGTCCCTCCCAGCTGGTGTCAGGTGGTGTGACAACACTGATCCCTCCCAGCTGGTGTCAGGTGGTGGGACAACATGTCTGGTCCCTCCCAGCTGGTGTCAGGTGGTGTGACAACACTGGTCCCTCCCAGCTGGTGTCAGGTGGTGGGACAACACTGGTCCCTCCCAGCTGGTGTCAGGTGGTGGGACAACACTGGTCCCTCCCAGCTGGTGTCAGGTGGTGGGACAACACTGATCCCTCCCAGCTGGTGTCAGGTGGTGGGACAACACTGGTCCCTCCCAGCTGGTGTCAGGTGGTGTGACAACACTGGTCCCTCCCAGCTGGTGTCAGGTGGTGGGACAACACTGGTCCCTCCCAGCTGGTGTCAGGTGGTGGGACAACACTGGTCCCTCCCAGCTGGTGTCAGGTGGTGGGACAACACTGATCCCTCCCAGCTGGTGTCAGGTGGTGTGACAACACTGGTCCCTCCCAGCTGGTGTCAGGTGGTGGGACAACATGTCTGGTCCCTCCCAGCTGGTGTCAGGTGGTGGGACAACACTGGTCCCTCCCAGCTGGTGTCAGGTGGTGGGACAACACTGGTCCCTCCCAGCTGGTGTCAGGTGGTGGGACAACACTGGTCCCTCCCAGCTGGTGTCAGGTGGTGTGACAACACTGGTCCCTCCCAGCTGGTGTCAGGTGGTGGGACAACACTGGTCCCTCCCAGCTGGTGTCAGGTGGTGGGACAACACTGGTCCCTCCCAGCTGGTGTCAGGTGGTGGGACAACACTGGTCCCTCCCAGCTGGTGTCAGGTGGTGGGACAACACTGGTTCCTCCCAGCTGGTGTCAGGTGGTGTGACAACACTGGTCCCTCCCAGCTGGTGTCAGGTGGTGTGACAACACTGGTCCCTCCCAGCTGGTGTCAGGTGGTGGGACAACACTGGTCCCTCCCAGCTGGTGTCAGGTGGGGGGACAACACTGATCCCTCCCAGCTGGTGTCAGGTGGTGTGACAACACTGATCCCTCCCAGCTGGTGTCAGGTGGTGTGACAACACTGGTCCCTCCCAGCTGGTGTCAGGTGGTGGGACAACATGTCTGGTCCCTCCCAGCTGGTGTCAGGTGGTGTGACAACACTGGTCCCTCCCAGCTGGTGTCAGGTGGTGTGACAACACTGATCCCTCCCAGCTGGTGTCAGGTGGTGGGACAACATGTCTGGTCCCTCCCAGCTGGTGTCAGGTGGTGGGACAACATGTCTGGTCCCTCCCAGCTGGTGTCAGGTGGTGGGACAACACTGGTCCCTCCCAGCTGGTGTCAGGTGGTGGGACAACACTGGTCCCTCCCAGCTGGTGTCAGGTGGTGGGACAACACTGGTCCCTCCCAGCTGGTGTCAGGTGGTGGGACAACACTGGTCCCTCCCAGCTGGTGTCAGGTGGTGGGACAACACTGGTCCCTCCCAGCTGGTGTCAGGTGGTGGGACAACACTGGTCCCTCCCAGCTGGTGTCAGGTGGTGGGACAACACTGGTCCCTCCCAGCTGGTGTCAGGTGGTGGGACAACACTGGTCCCTCCCAGCTGGTGTCAGGTGGTGGGACAACATGTCTGGTCCCTCCCAGCTGGTGTCAGGTGGTGGGACAACACTGGTCCCTCCCAGCTGGTGTCAGGTGGTGGGACAACATGTCTGGTCCCTCCCAGCTGGTGTCAGGTGGTGGGACAACACTGGTCCCTCCCAGCTGGTGTCAGGTGGTGGGACAACACTGGTCCCTCCCAGCTGGTGTCAGGTGGTGTGACAACACTGGTCCCTCCCAGCTGGTGTCAGGTGGTGGGACAACACTGGTCCCTCCCAGCTGGTGTCAGGTGGTGGGACAACACTGGTCCCTCCCAGCTGGTGTCAGGTGGTGTGACAACACTGGTCCCTCCCAGCTGGTGTCAGGTGGTGTGACAACACTGGTCCCTCCCAGCTGGTGTCAGGTGGTGGGACAACAGCTGGTGTCTGGTCCCTCCCAGCTGGTGTCAGGTGGTGGACAACACTGACAACAGCTGGTGTCAGGTGGTGGACAACACTGGTCCCTCCCAGCTGGTGTCAGGTGGTGGGACAACACTGGTCCCTCCCAGCTGGTGTCAGGTGGTGTGACAACACTGGTCCCTCCCAGCTGGTGTCAGGTGGTGGGACAACACTGGTCCCTCCCAGCTGGTGTCAGGTGGTGGGACAACATGTCTGATCCCTCCCAGCTGGTGTCAGGTGGTGTGACAACACTGGTCCCTCCCAGCTGGTGTCAGGTGGTGGGACAACACTGGTCCCTCCCAGCTGGTGTCAGGTGGTGGGACAACATGTCTGGTCCCTCCCAGCTGGTGTCAGGTGGTGGGACACCACTGGTCCCTCCCAGCTGGTGTCAGGTGGTGGGACAACACTGGTCCCTCCCAGCTGGTGTCAGGTGGTGGGACAACATGTCTGGTCCCTCCCAGCTGGTGTCAGGTGGTGGGACAACACTGGTCCCTCCCAGCTGGTGTCAGGTGGTGGGACAACACTGGTCCCTCCCAGCTGGTGTCAGGTGGTGTGACAACACTGGTCCCTCCCAGCTGGTGTCAGGTGGTGGGACAACATGTCTGGTCCCTCCCAGCTGGTGTCAGGTGGTGGGACAACATGTCTGGTCCCTCCCAGCTGGTGTCAGGTGGTGGGACAACATGTCTGGTCCCTCCCAGCTGGTGTCAGGTGGTGGGACACCACTGGTCCCTCCCAGCTGGTGTCAGGTGGTGGGACAACATGTCTGGTCCCTCCCAGCTGGTGTCAGGTGGTGGGACAACACTGGTCCCTCCCAGCTGGTGTCAGGTGGTGGGACAACACTGGTCCCTCCCAGCTGGTGTCAGGTGGTGGGACAACACTGGTCCCTCCCAGCTGGTGTCAGGTGGTGGGACAACACTGGTCCCTCCCAGCTGGTGTCAGGTGGTGGGACAACATGTCTGGTCCCTCCCAGCTGGTGTCAGGTGGTGGGACAACACTGGTCCCTCCCAGCTGGTGTCAGGTGGTGTGACAACACTGGTCCCTCCCAGCTGGTGTCAGGTGGTGGGACAACACTGGTCCCTCCCAGCTGGTGTCAGGTGGTGGGACAACACTGGTCCCTCCCAGCTGGTGTCAGGTGGTGGGACAACACTGGTCCCTCCCAGCTGGTGTCAGGTGGTGTGACAACACTGGTCCCTCCCAGCTGGTGTCAGGTGGTGTGACAACAGCTGGTGTCTGGTCCCTCCCAGCTGGTGTCAGGTGGTGGGACAACATGTCTGGTCCCTCCCAGCTGGTGTCAGGTGGTGGGGTGGTCCCTCCCAGCTGGTGTCAGGTGGTGGGACAACAGCTGGTGTCTGGTCCCTCCCAGCTGGTGTCAGGTGGTGGGACAACATGTCTGGTCCCTCCCAGCTGGTGTCAGGTGGTGGGACAACATGTCTGGTCCCTCCCAGCTGGTGTCAGGTGGTGGGACAACATGTCTGGTCCCTCCCAGCTGGTGTCAGGTGGTGGGACAACATGTCTGGTCCCTCCCAGCTGGTGTCAGGTGGTGGGACAACATGTCTGGTCCCTCCCAGCTGGTGTCAGGTGGTGGGACACATGTCTGGTCCCTCCCATGTCAGGTGGTGGGACAACCTGGTCCCCCAGCTGGTGTCAGGTGGTGGGACAACAGGTGGTCTGGTCCCTCCCAGCTGGTGTCAGGTGGTGGGACAACATGTCTGGTCCCTCCCAGCTGGTGTCAGGTGGTGGGACAACATGTCTGGTCCCTCCCAGCTGGTGTCAGGTGGTGGGACAACATGTCTGGTCCCTCCCAGCTGGTGTCAGGTGGTGGGACAACATGTCTGGTCCCTCCCAGCTGGTGTCAGGTGGTGGGACAACATGTCTGGTCCCTCCCAGCTGGTGTCAGGTGGTGGGACAACACTGGTCCCTCCCAGCTGGTGTCAGGTGGTGGGACAACAGGTGGTGGGACAACACTGGTCCCTCCCAGCTGGTGTCAGGTGGTGGGACAACATGTCTGGTCCCTCCCAGCTGGTGTCAGGTGGTGGGACAACATGTCTGGTCCCTCCCAGCTGGTGTCAGGTGGTGGGACAACATGTCTGGTCCCTCCCAGCTGGTGTCAGGTGGTGGGACAACATGTCTGGTCCCTCCCAGCTGGTGTCAGGTGGTGGGACAACATGTCTGGTCCCTCCCAGCTGGTGTCAGGTGGTGGGACAACATGTCTGGTCCCTCCCAGCTGGTGTCAGGTGGTGGGACAACATGTCTGGTCCCTCCCAGCTGGTGTCAGGTGGTGGGACAACATGTCTGGTCCCTCCCAGCTGGTGTCAGGTGGTGGGACAACATGTCTGGTCCCTCCCAGCTGGTGTCAGGTGGTGGGACAACATGTCTGGTCCCTCCCAGCTGGTGTCAGGTGGTGGGACAACATGTCTGGTCCCTCCCAGCTGGTGTCAGGTGGTGGGACAACATGTCTGGTCCCTCCCAGCTGGTGTCAGGTGGTGGGACAACATGTCTGGTCCCTCCCAGCTGGTGTCAGGTGGTGGGACAACATGTCTGGTCCCTCCCAGCTGGTGTCAGGTGGTGGGACAACATGTCTGGTCCCTCCCAGCTGGTGTCAGGTGGTGGGACAACACTGGTCCCTCCCAGCTGGTGTCAGGTGGTGGACAACACTGGTCCCTCCCAGCTGGTGTCAGGTGGTGGGACAACACTGGTCCCTCCCAGCTGGTGTCAGGTGGTGGGACAACACTGGTCCCTCCCAGCTGGTGTCAGGTGGTGGGACAACATGTCTGGTCCCTCCCAGCTGGTGTCAGGTGGTGGGACAACATGTCTGGTCCCTCCCAGCTGGTGTCAGGTGGTGGGACAACATGTCTGGTCCCTCCCAGCTGGTGTCAGGTGGTGGGACAACATGTCTGGTCCCTCCCAGCTGGTGTCAGGTGGTGGGACAACATGTCTGGTCCCTCCCAGCTGGTGTCAGGTGGTGGGACAACATGTCTGGTCCCTCCCAGCTGGTGTCAGGTGGTGGGACAACATGTCTGGTCCCTCCCAGCTGGTGTCAGGTGGTGGGACAACATGTCTGGTCCCTCCCAGCTGGTGTCAGGTGGTGGGACAACATGTCTGGTCCCTCCCAGCTGGTGTCAGGTGGTGGGACAACATGTCTGGTCCCTCCCAGCTGGTGTCAGGTGGTGGGACAACATGTCTGGTCCCTCCCAGCTGGTGTCAGGTGGTGGGACAACATGTCTGGTCCCTCCCAGCTGGTGTCAGGTGGTGGGACAACATGTCTGGTCCCTCCCAGCTGGTGTCAGGTGGTGGGACAACATGTCTGGTCCCTCCCAGCTGGTGTCAGGTGGTGGGACAACATGTCTGGTCCCTCCCAGCTGGTGTCAGGTGGTGGGACAACATGTCTGGTCCCTCCCAGCTGGTGTCAGGTGGTGGGACAACATGTCTGGTCCCTCCCAGCTGGTGTCAGGTGGTGGGACAACATGTCTGATCCCTCCCAGCTGGTGTCAGGTGGTGGGACAACACTGGTCCCTCCCAGCTGGTGTCAGGTGGTGGGACAACATGTCTGGTCCCTCCCAGCTGGTGTCAGGTGGTGGGACAACATGTCTGGTCCCTCCCAGCTGGTGTCAGGTGGTGGGACAACATGTCTGGTCCCTCCCAGCTGGTGTCAGGTGGTGGGACAACACTGGTCCCTCCCAGCTGGTGTCAGGTGGTGGGACAACATGTCTGGTCCCTCCCAGCTGGTGTCAGGTGGTGGGACAACACTGGTCCCTCCCAGCTGGTGTCAGGTGGTGGGACAACATGTCTGGTCCCTCCCAGCTGGTGTCAGGTGGTGGGACAACATGTCTGGTCCCTCCCAGCTGGTGTCAGGTGGTGGGACAACATGTCTGGTCCCTCCCAGCTGGTGTCAGGTGGTGGGACAACATGTCTGGTCCCTCCCAGCTGGTGTCAGGTGGTGGGACAACATGTCTGGTCCCTCCCAGCTGGTGTCAGGTGGTGGGACAACATGTCTGGTCCCTCCCAGCTGGTGTCAGGTGGTGGGACAACATGTCTGGTCCCTCCCAGCTGGTGTCAGGTGGTGGGACAACATGTCTGGTCCCTCCCAGCTGGTGTCAGGTGGTGGGACAACATGTCTGGTCCCTCCTAGCCGGTCCAGGTACTATACAAATGATGGAGGACGTGGGATGTTTTCTTTTATTTTTTATTGTGTTCCTTTTTTCGGGTGGCCCCTTTGGTGGGGCCGAGATGGGCTTTGTGGGCCTGACACCTCGGCCAGCCCACGTCCCCCCTCCCCCCCCCCCCACAGGCGTGGCCGAATGAACCCCCCCCCCCTCGTCACCTGGTCATTATAACTATCAACCGACGCCCCTAATCGCCTCTAAGACACACACAAGAGCCATTACCCCCAAACACCTCAGATGACGATTCAGGTAAACAGAGAGGTGCTTGTATATAAGACGTTAGTGTAGTTAAGGAAGCCAGCTTCCCCCCCCCACGCATTGCGATAGGCAGTTGACTTCACCTACCTACCTACCTACCCCCCCCCCACACACACACACACACACACACACCCACACACACACACACACACACACACACACACACACACACACACACACACCACACCACACACACACACACACACACACACACACACACACACACACACACACACACACACACACACACACACACACACACACACACACACACACACACACACACACACACACACACCCACACACACACACACACACACACACACACACACACACACACACACACACACACACACACCACACACACACACACACACACACACACACACACACACACACACACACACCCACACACACCCTCCCTTTTGGCCATTGTCGCTGCCGTGTTTTCAATTATCCACTTGGCTGTGCCCTTTCTGTGTGTGTGGGCCGCTCACTTCTAATATGCTGGTCAAGTGACGGCCATTGTCCCAAGCGACACTCATCCCGACGCTAAGATTGCCAGTTTATGCCGTGGCGAAGCGTGTGGGATGGCAGGCGGTGCCAGGCCTTTACCTGGCACCCTCTCTATATATGGCCCTCGTCGCTACCAGCTGCCATAGCGGGGGGGGGGGGGGACGGGGTTGAACGAAAGACAGACAGATTGAGAGAGAGAGAGACAAACAGAGGCAGAGACGGAGTAAAGAGTCGGAGACAGGTAGAGGCAGAAAGCAGGCAGACAGAGAGAGAGAAAGAGACTGTATTATATCATAATTATGTTTTAGCACCTTAGTATTGTGTATGTGTTGTATTGATTATGTGTGCTATTGTGTATGTGTAGTATTCAGTATGTAAAGTATACTTTCATCTTAAAACATGGCTCCGGACTTGACCATTATACATCGTAAACTCCGATCAAATTGAGCCATTTAGTAAACTCATGCCGCAGGAACTGGTAAACCCTCTCATTATTAAGGATAACATGTCAGAGAGCCTTGACAGAGGATTTCTTGACATGTTATCTTGACACACTGTATCTTTGTCTCTCTGTTAGTAAGCAAATGACAAATGAGATTACGGAACAAGAAGAGTGGTGTGAAGACTATTAATAATAATAAACACTAGCTCTCTTGACTCGTGTTAACGCCTCCATAGCTAGAACAGCTAAGTATTAGCGAAAAGGCCTACTACCTTTAATGTATAATGTTTCATTGTAAATACATATAGCTGATGAAATGAAGCAATCTCTGTTACTATCTTGCGGTGTTTCTGGAGGTCAAAGTCCCCGCGGCCCGGTTTCTGGCCAAGCCTTCTGGTTGGTGGTCTGGTCAACCAGGCTGTTGGACGAGGCTGCTCACAGCCTGACGTAAGAGTCACAGCCTGGTTGATCAGGTATTCTTCGGAGGTGTTTATCAAGTTCTCTCTTGAACACTGTGAGGGGTCGGCCAGTTATGTTCCTTATGTGTAGTGGAAGCGTGTTGAACAGTCTCGGGCCTCTGATGTTGATAGTTCTCTCTTGAACACTGTGAGGGGTCGGCCAGTTATGTCCCTTATGTGTAGTGGAAGCGTGTTGAACAGTCTCGGGCCTCTGATGTTGATAGTTCTCTCTTGAACACTGCGAGGGGTCGGCCAGTTATGTCCTCTATGTGTAGTGGAAGCGTGTTGAACAGTCTCGGGCCTCTGATGTTGATAGTTCTCTCTTGAACACTGTGAGGGGTCGGCCAGTTATGTCCCTTATGTGTAGTGGAAGCGTGTTGAACAGTCTCGGGCCTCTGATGTTGATAGTTCTCTCTTGAACACTGTGAGGGGTCCGTCAGTTATGCCCCTTATGTGTAGTGGAAGCGTGTTGAACAGTCTCGGGCCTCTGATGTTGATAGTTCTCTCTTGAACACTGTGAGGGGTCGGCCAGTTATGTCCCTTATGTGTAGTGGAAGCGTGTTGAACAGTCTCGGGCCTCTGATGTTGATAGTTCTCTCTTGAACACTGTGAGGGGTCGGCCAGTTATGTCCCTTATGTGTAGTGGAAGCGTGTTGAACAGTCTCGGGCCTCTGATGTTGATAGTTCTCTCTTGAACACTGTGAGGGGTCGGCCAGTTATGTCCCTTATGTGTAGTGGAAGCGTGTTGAACAGTCTCGGGCCTCTGATGTTGATAGTTCTCTCTTGAACACTGTGAGGGGTCGGTCAGTTATGTCCCTTATGTGTAGTGGAAGCGTGTTGAACAGTCTCGGGCCTCTGATGTTGATAGTTCTCTCTTGAACACTGTGAGGGGTCGGTCAGTTATGTCCCTTATGTGTAGTGGAAGCGTGTTGAACAGTCTCGGGCCTCTGATGTTGATAGTTCTCTCTTGAACACTGTGAGGGGTCGGCCAGTTATGTCCCTTATGTGTAGTGGAAGCGTGTTGAACAGTCTCGGGCCTCTGATGTTGATAGTTCTCTCTTGAACACTGAGGGGTCGGTCAGTTATGTCCCTTATGTGTAGCGGAAGCGTGTTGAACAGTCTCGGGCCTCTGATGTTGATAGAGTTCTCTCTCAGAGTACCTGTTGCACCTCTGCTTTTCAACGGGGGTATTTTGCACATCCTGCCATGCCTCCTGGTCTCCTGGAGTTACATTTGTCGAAGGTTTTTGCGAAATATGACTGTTTTGTTTGTCTTCCATGACATGTAAGGGCCATAGGCCATCTAAGGCTTTGCCCGAAACGCTATGTGTACTAGTGGCTTTAGGTATTGTATGTACTACCTCTATCAATAAATCAAACAGAATGTTTGTATTGTAACTCTGCATTTATGTATGTACTTTTCCTAAATAAATAATAATAATTATTATTATTATTATTATTATTATTATTATTATTATTATTATTATTATTATTGTTATTATAGTGGTCCAGCAATTTTGATAGGCAAGAGCGCCCTGTTGTCCAGGGTTATGGAGACACTAACTAGCTGACATTATAACTAGGTAGATGTGCAGGCAAGATGTAATTATGAATGTAATAATCCCTCTTTGTGGTCTGATTAAGACCTTTTGTGTTCCGCTGTAATCATTTTTGCGCTACGGCTCACAGAATGAGTATGGGGTGCACAATCAACTAGCCGCCTCCGGTAGCATCAATCCAAATCTGTGTATTTGACTGGAATATAAATTATCCAGTATGTATGTAAATCTTCTTCAATAGTCTACCTGGAGGTTTTACCTGAATTTACCCGAGGGCCTCGACGATGACAGGAAGCCGGCGGATTGTCAAAGCTCCCCCCTCCCCCCCTCCAATGATTCACATAATGATCCTTTCCAGCTGTATTTTAAAACCCGGCAGAGTTTTAGCGTTTACGGCTTCGGCGGGTAGGCGGTTCCACGGGTTTACAACCCTATGGGTAAAAGGCATCTGTTTGCAGTCCTGTTTGTCTATATACGAATAAACTGGAATTAATGACTTTAGAATATATTATATTAATGCTTTCACTATCATGGCCACTTAGGAAAATTCCTAAAAAGTTGACTATTTACGTGCATAGAGAGCAGACACAAGCTGTCCGCTCATACTGTCCGCTATGTTGACATACTGTCTGCTGCCATACTGTCCGCTGTCATACTGTCCTGTGTTGACGCCTCTGGAGCTGTCAGCCGCTGAATTCAGTTACTCACCCGCAAATATCGATTCTAAGAAGAATACTTGAGATTTGCTCAGGGATGTTACAGGCATATTGTTAGGAGTCATCTCAAGGTGTCAGCTGAACGTTACCGTCCCCTTAAGTGCGACGGGCGGGCCAATGGACAGACGCGGCTTTTTGAGAGTCAGTGGTGGCCGCCGACCTCACACACACACACACACACACACACACACACACACACACACACACACACACACACACACACACACACACACACACACACACACACACACA
>NW_025563194.1:0-28101 GCF_020424385.1 Procambarus clarkii
TCACTCTCCTAAATCTGGGCATAAACTGTCATGTTATGTCCAGACCGAGTGAGATGGCCCGGAAAGTAGAGTTGGAAATTCTGTTGGACGACATATTCGACCTCGAGACTCAAAAGAAGTTCACTACCAAAGATACCTTACAAGCAGAACTTATTGCAGAAGGAGGAAAGAATCGAGGCAACTACAGAAGCACCATACTGTCCCCCGAGCTTAAAGCGGCAGCTAAAAGCCTTCGTGAGAACAAGGAGATAGTTGTCAGGAGAGGTGACAACTCGCCAATATATGTCATTCTTAAAAAAGACGAATATCTGGCAAAAATGAACATCATACTCTCTGACCAAACTAAGTTCCAAAGGGTAACGAAGGACACTACAGCCGAATTAAAAGCAAAGGTCAACAAACTGATCGAAACTGTGAACGCCAAGAAATCCGGACTCCACCTGCCAAAGATCATTGGGGAATATAAACCTGGATATGCGTATGGAAATGTCAAGACGCACAAGCCTGGAAACCCACTTCGGCCAATCATTAGCCAGATACCCACACCCACGTACAGACTGGCGAAGCGACTCAACGGCCTGCTGACTCCTTATGTTCCTTGCGCCTTCAGCCTGAAGTCTCCAAAGGAATTTGTTGACTTACTGCGGGGCACACGGGCCACAGGGATAAGAGCCTCGTTGGACGTAGAATCGCTGTTTACCAACGTACCTGTGGACGAGACAATCGGAATGATAGCCGACAGAGTGTATCGTGATCCAGCCTGTACTCCTCTTGACATACCAGAAAATATTCTGAGGAAACTACTCCAAGCTTGTACTAAAGAGGCACCCTTCTTGAGCCCGGATGGGCACATGTATATGCAAGTAGATGGGGTCGCCATGGGTTCTCCCCTAGGTGTCCTGTTTGCAAACTTCTACATGGGTACCATCGAGCAAAAAGTCTTAGTCGACATGAACTTGAAACCGGCCATATACTGCAGGTATGGTGACGACATTTTTACACAGGTACCTGATGTCAGACATCTGCAGGAGCTGAAGGAGGCATTTGAGCAGAGTTCCGTGCTGCATTTCACTTACGAGATGGAAAAGGATGGGAAGCTGCCCTTTCTAGATGTAACAGTCATGGAAAAGGGCAGAGGTTTCCACACTGCAGTCTACACTAAGGAAACAAACATAGGAATGTGCCTAAATGCAGACAGCGACTGCCCAGGCAGGTACAAGAGGAGTGTTGTTAACGCATATGTCGACCGTGCTCTCAGCCACAGCTCAGAATGGAAGCAAGTCGACGAAGAACTCTGTAGGGTAAGGCAGGTCCTAGTCAATAACGGCTTCTCCAATGGTTTCGTCGAAGACATCATAAGAAGGAAAGTGAAAAGCCATGCAACCTCTGAAGAGACAACTAACACAACACCTATACCCCCTATTAGAGTATTTTACAGGAACTTCTTTTCCACAGCTCATAAAACGGAGGAAAGGGTCCTGAAAGATATTGTTAATAGAAACGTTATCCCTACAGACAAAAATCAGAGGATACAACTGACGATTTACTATAAAACCAGAAAAACGGCCAGCCTACTCATGAGAAACTCTCCAGACACAAAACAGAACGCTTTAAAAGAGACTAACGTCGTCTATGCCTTCAAATGCCCTCTTGGGGACTGTAAGCTCCAAAAAAAACAGTATATAGGCAAGACAACAACATCTCTTTCTAGGCGTTTAACGATGCATAAGCAACAGGGCTCCATTAAGGAACATATAATCTCTTCCCACAACCAAACCATCACCAGAGAAATCCTAGTAAACAACACAGAAAACATCGATAGATACAGCGATAGCAGGCGGCTTGACGTTTGCGAGGCACTACACATCAAGAAGTCAACACCAGCAATCAACAGCCAATTATTGCACAACTAAATTCTACCCACCTCAAGACTCCGCTCCAATATAGAAGCATCAAGAAATATGGACCAATAGGCTTTCTACAAACACTTCTATTCAATATCCATTGTTTCGTGTTCTGTCTTGTGTTGATGAAATTAATACCCTATTAATACTCTTGTTCTGTCTTGTGTTGATGAAATTAATACCCTATTAATACCACATCTTGTTCTGTCTTGTGTTAATGCCACATCACCCCTTCCACCTCACTCAAATGTAGATATAATATCGGAGATGCGTAAGTTCTATTCAGTTGTGTATTTGTGAACTAAAGTCTTTGAAAATGTAATAAGTTTTACGAAACGCGCTCGTGTCGCGTCAGACTAGAAATAAAAATGAATTTTGGAGAATTGATTTTTGATTTACCTCCAACAGTGAAACGAAATGTACGAAAGATTGAGAAAATTCGTGTTAGAATTATTAATCTTACTTTTTCGGTCATATTTAATATATATATATATATATATATATATATATATATATATATATATATATATATATATATATATATATATATATATATATATATATATATATATTATTAAATATGACCGAAAAAGTAAGATTAATAATTCTAACACGAATTTTCTCAATCTTTCGTACATTACGCT
Source organism: Procambarus clarkii (assembly GCF_020424385.1). Classification (NCBI taxonomy): domain Eukaryota; kingdom Metazoa; phylum Arthropoda; class Malacostraca; order Decapoda; family Cambaridae; genus Procambarus; species Procambarus clarkii. Next base: position 2,549 of record NW_025563194.1, read on the forward strand.
TCACTGTTGGAGGTAAATCAAAAATCACTTCTCCAAAATTCATTTTTATTTTTAGTCTGACGCGACACGGGCGCGTTTCGTAAAACTTATTACATTTTCAAAGACTTCACAAATACACAACTGATTAGAACTTGCGTTTCCCTGATTTTATATCTACATTTGAGTGAGGTGGGAAGGGTGATGTGGCATTACATTTGAGTGAGGTGGGAAGGGTGATGTGGCATTAACACAAGACAGAACACTAGGGGATATTAATAGGGTTTTAAAAGTATCAACACAAGACAGAACAGAAACAATGGGTATTGAATAGAAGTGTTTGTAGAAAGCCTATTGGTCCATATTTCTTGATGCTTCTATATTGGAGCGGAGTCTTGAGGTGGGTAGAATATAGTTGTGCAATAATTGGCTGTTGATTGCTGGTGTTGACTTCTTGATGTGTAGTGCCTCGCAAACGTCAAGCCGTCTGCTATCGCTGTATCTATCGATGATTTCTGTGTTGTTTACTAGGATTTCTCTGGCGATGGTTTGGTTATGGGAAGAGATTATATGTTCCTTAATGGAGCCCTGTTGTTTATGCATCGTTAAACGCCTAGAAAGAGATGTTGTTGTCTTGCCTATATACTGGGTTTTTTGGAGCTTACAGTCCCCAAGTGGGCATTTGAAGGCATAGACGACGTTAGTCTCTTTTAAAGCGTTCTGTTTTGTGTCTGGAGAGTTTCTCATGAGTAGGCTGGCCGTTTTTCTGGTTTTATAGTAAATCGTCAGTTGTATCCTCTGATTTTTGTCTGTAGGGATAACGTTTCTATTAACAATATCTTTCAGGACCCTTTCCTCCGTTTTATGAGCTGTGGAAATGAAGTTCCTGTAAAATAGTCTAATAGGGGGTATAGGTGTTGTGTTAGTTGTCTCTTCAGAGGTTGCATGGCTTTTCACTTTCCTTCTTATGATGTCTTCGACGAAACCATTGGAGAAGCCGTTATTGACTAGGACCTGCCTTACCCTACAGAGTTCTTCGTCGACTTGCTTCCATTCTGAGCTGTGGCTGAGAGCACGGTCGACATATGCGTTAACAACACTCCTCTTGTACCTGTCTGGGCAGTCGCTGTTGGCATTTAGGCACATTCCTATGTTTGTGTCCTTAGTGTAGACTGCAGTGTGGAAACCTCCGCCCTTTTCCATGACTGTTACGTCTAGAAAGGGCAGCTTCCCATCCTTTTCCATCTCGTAAGTGAAATGCAGCACGGAACTCTGCTCAAATGCCTCCTTCAGCTCCTGCAGATGTCTGACATCAGGTACCTGTGTAAAAATGTCGTCACCATACCTGCAGTATATGGCCGGTTTCAAGTTCATGTCGACTAAGACTTTTTGCTCGATGGTACCCATGTAGAAGTTTGCAAACAGGACACCTAGGGGAGAACCCATGGCGACCCCATCTACTTGCTTATACATGTGCCTATCCGGGCTCAAGAAGGGTGCCTCTTTAGTACAAGCTTGGAGTAGTTTCCTCAGAATATTTTCTGGTATGTCAAGAGGAGTACAGGCTGGATCACGATACACTCTGTCGGCTATCATTCCGATTGTCTCGTCCACAGGTACGTTGGTAAACAGCGATTCTACGTCCAACGAGGCTCTTATCCCTGTGGCCCGTGTGCCCCGCAGTAAGTCAACAAATTCCTTTGGAGACTTCAGGCTGAAGGCGCAAGGAACATAAGGAGTCAGCAGGCCGTTGAGTCGCTTCGCCAGTCTGTACGTGGGTGTGGGTATCTGGCTAATGATTGGCCGAAGTGGGTTTCCAGGCTTGTGAGTCTTGACATTTCCATACGCATATCCAGGTTTATATTCCCCAATGATCTTTGGCAGGTGGAGTCCGGATTTCTTGGCGTTCACAGTTTCGATCAGTTTGTTGACCTTTGCTTTTAATTCGACTGTAGTGTCCTTCGTTACCCTTTGGAACTTAGTTTGGTCAGAGAGTATGATGTTCATTTTCGCCAGATATTCGTCTTTTTTAAGAATGACATATATTGGCGACTTGTCACCTCTCCTGACAACTATCTCCTTGTTCTCACGAAGGCTTTTAGCTGCCGCTTTAAGCTCGGGGGACAGTATGGTGCTTCTGTAGTTGCCTCGATTCTTTCCTCCTTCTGCAATAAGTTCTGCTTGTAAGGTATCTTTGGTAGTGAACTTCTTTTGAGTCTCGAGGTCGAATATGTCGTCCAACAGAATTTCCAACTCTACTTTCCGGGCCATCTCACTCGGTCTGGACATGACATGACAGTTTATGCCCAGATTTAGGAGAGTGACTTGGTCCTCAGTGAGGTTAATTCCTGCAAGGTTCAGGAAGCCATCTCTTGGTCGTGGAATTGCCATAGGTCCTCCATATAATGTTGTTAGTTTCTTGATAATCCTTGTTTCAGTGCTGAGGTGATGTTGGTCTGTGAGGATGTCGAGGTGTTGTTCAATGCGGGTACGGATACTATCATCGATGTTGCTATTTCTCCACTCGTTTGTAGCATGAAGTTTTGTTGTCTTTGATTTCATTCTCTGCCTTGTATATCTGATCACGAATCAGATCCTGGCGATATTTTATCGTGAAGGCTTGATTCCTTGCTGCTGGGTCGTGCGCTTTAATATTAGTATATTTTGGTAGCAGTCTTTCCTGTAGACATATATTATTAAATATGACCGAAAAAGTAAGATTAATAATTCTAACACGAATTTTCTCAATCTTTCGTACATTTCGTTTCACTGTTGGAGGTAAATCAAAAATCAATTCTCCAAAATTCATTTTTATTTCTAGTCTGACGCGACACGAGCGCGTTTCGTAAAACTTATTACATTTCAAAGACTTTAGTTCACAAATACACAACTGAATAGAACTTACGCATCTCCGATATTATATCTACATTTGAGTGAGGTGGAAGGGGTGATGTGGCATTAACACAAGACAAAAAGGTTCAGCTATCTCCTTGTTCTTCGTGAGAACAAGGAGATAGTTGTCAGGAGAGGTGACAAGTCGCCAATATATGTCATTCTTAAAAAAGACGAATATCTGGCAAAAATGAACATCATACTCTCTGACCAAACTAAGTTCCAAAGGGTAACGAAGGACACTACAGCCGAATTAAAAGCAAAGGTCAACAAACTGATCGAAACTGTGAACGCCAAGAAATCCGGACTCAACCTGCCAAAGATCATTGGGGAATATAAACCTGGATATGCGTATGGAAATGTCAAGACGCACAAGCCTGGAAACCCACTTCGGCCAATCATTAGCCAGATACCCACACCCACGTACAGACTGGCGAAGCGACTCAACGGCCTGCTGACTCCTTATGTTCCTTGCGCCTTCAGCCTGAAGTCTCCAAAGGAATTTGTTGACTTACTGCGGGGCACACGGGCCACAGGGATAAGAGCCTCGTTGGACGTAGAATCGCTGTTTACCAACGTACCTGTGGACGAGACAATCGGAATGATAGCCGACAGAGTGTATCGTGATCCAGCCTGTACTCCTCTTGACATACCAGAAAATATTCTGAGGAAACTACTCCAAGCTTGTACTAAAGAGGCACCCTTCTTGAGCCCGGATGGGCACATGTATATGCAAGTAGATGGGGTCGCCATGGGTTCTCCCCTAGGTGTCCTGTTTGCAAACTTCTACATGGGTACCATCGAGCAAAAAGTCTTAGTCGACATGAACTTGAAACCGGCCATATACTGCAGGTATGTTGACGACATTTTTACACAGGTACCTGATGTCAGACATCTGCAGGAGCTGAAGGAGGCATTTGAGCAGAGTTCCGTGCTGCGTTTCACTTACGAGATGGAAAAGGATGGGAAGCTGCCCTTTCTAGATGTAACAGTCATGGAAAAGGGCGGAGGTTTCCACACTGCAGTCTACACTAAGGAAACAAACATAGGAATGTGCCTAAATGCCAACAGCGACTGCCCAGACAGGTACAAGAGGAGTGTTGTTAACGCATATGTCGACCGTGCTCTCAGCCACAGCTCAGAATGGAAGCAAGTCGACGAAGAACTCTGTAGGGTAAGGTAGGTCCTAGTTAATAACGGCTTCTCCAATGGTTTCGTCGAAGACATCATAAGAAGGAAAGTGAAAAGCCATGCAACCTCTGAAGAGACAACTAACACAACACCTATACCCCCTATTAGACTATTTTACAGGAACTTGTTTTCCACAGCTCATAAAATGGAGGAAAGGGTCCTGAAAGATATTGTTAATAGAAACAATATCCCTACAGACAAAAATCAGAGGATACAACTGACGATTTACTATAAAACCAGAAAAACGGCCAGCCTACTCATGAGAAACTCTCCAGACACAAAACAGAACGCTTTAAAAGAAACTAACGTCGTCTATGCCTTCAAATGCCCTCTTGGGGACTGTAAGCTCCAAAAAAAACAGTATATAGGCAAGACAACAACATCTCTTTCTAGGCGTTTAACGATGCATAAGCAACAGGGCTCCATTAAGGAACATATAATCTCTTCCCACAACCAAACCATCACCAGAGAAATCCTAGTAAACAACACAGAAATCATCGATAGATACAGCGATAGCAGGCGGCTTGACGTTTGCGAGGCACTACACATCAAGAAGTCAACACCAGCAATCAACAGCCAATTATTGCACAACTAAATTCTACCCACCTCAAGACTCCGCTCCAATATAGAAGCATCAAGAAATATGGACCAATAGGCTTTCTACAAACACTTCTATTCAATATCCATTGTTTCGTGTTCTGTCTTGTGTTGATAAAATTAATACCCTATTAATACTCTTGTTCTGTCTTGTGTTGATGAAATTAATACCCTATTAATACCACATCTTGTTCTGTCTTGTGTTAATGCCACATCACCCCTTCCACCTCACTCAAATGTAGATATAATATCGGAGATGCGTAAGTTCTATTCAGTTGTGTATTTGTGAACTAAAGTCTTTGAAAATGTAATAAGTTTTACGAAACGCGCTCGTGTCGCGTCAGACTAGAAATAAAAATGAATTTTGGAGAATTGATTTTTGATTTACCTCCAACAGTGAAACGAAATGTACGAAAGATTGAGAAAATTCGTGTTAGAATTATTAATCTTACTTTTTCGGTCATATTTAATAATATATATATATATATATATATATATATATATATATATATATATATATATATATATATATACATATAATCTTGATTTCTTGGCGTTCAGATCAATTGATCGAAACTGTGAACGCCAAGAAATCTGGACTCCACCTGCCAAAGATTATTGGGGAATATGAACCTGGATATGCGTATGGAAATGTCAAGACACACAAGCCTGGAAACCCACTTCAGCCAATCATCAGCCAGACACCCACACCCACGTACAGACTGGCGAAATGACTCAACGGCTTGCTGACTCCTTATGTCCCTTGCGCCTACAGCCAGAAGTCTCCAAAGGAATTTGTTGACTTGCTGCGGGGCACACGGGCCACAGGGATAAGAGCCTCATTGGACGTAGAATCTCTATTTACCAACGTACCTGTGGATGAAACAATCGGGATGATAGCCGACAGAGTGTACCGTGATCCGGCCTGTACTCCTCTTGACATACCAGAAAGCAGTCTAAGGAAACTACTCCAAGCTTGTACTAAAGAGGCACCCTTCTTGAGCCCGGATGGACACATGTATAAGCAAGTAGATGGGTTCGCCATGGGTTCTCCCCCAGGTGTCCTGTTTGCAAACTTCTACATGGGTACCATCGAGCGAAAAGTCTTAATCGACATGAACTTGAAACCGGCCATATACTGCAGGTGTGTTGACGACATTTTTATACAGGTACCTGATGTCAGACATCTGCTGGAGCTGAAGGAAGCATTTGAGCAGAATTCTGTGTTGCGTTTCACTTACGAGATGGAGAAGGATGGGAAGCTGCCCTTTCTAGATGTAACAGTCATGGAAAGGAGCGGAGCTTTCCACACTGCAGTCAACACTAAGGAAACAAACATAGGAATGTGCCTGAATGCCAACAGTGACTGCCCGGACAGGTACAAGAGGAGTGTTGTTAATGCTTATGTCGACCGTGCCCTCAGCCACAGCTCAGAATGGAAGCAAGTCGACGAAGAACTCTGTAGGGTAAGGCAGGTCCTAGTCAACAACGGCTTCTCCAATGGTTTCGTGGAAGACATCATAAGAAGGAAAGTGAAACGCCATGCAACCTCTGAGGAGACAACTAACACAACACCTATACCCCCTATTAGACTATTTTACAGGAACTTCTTTTCCACAGCCCATAAAACGGAGGAAAGGGTACTGAAAGATATTGTCAGTAGAAACGTTATCCATACAGACAAAAATCAGAAGATACAACTGACGTTTTACTATAAAAGCAGAAAAACGGCCAGCCTACTCATGAGAAACTCTCCAGACACAAAGCAGAACGCTTTAAAAGAGACCAACGTCGTCTACGCCTTTCAAATGCCCTACTGGGGACTGTAAGCCTAAAAAAAAAAAACAGTATATAGGCAAGACAACAACATCTCTTTCCAGGCGTTTAACGATGCATAAGCAACAGGGCTCCATTAAGGAACATATAATCTCTTCCCAAACAAACCATCACCAGAGAAATCTTAGCAAACAACACAGAAATCATCGATAGATACAGCGATAGCAGACGGCTTGACGACTGCGAGGCACTACACATCAAGAAGTCAACACCAGCAATCAACAGCCAATTAATGCACAACTTTATTCTACCCACTTCAAGACTCCGCTCCTATATAGAAGCATCAAGAAATATATATATATATATATATATATATATATATATATATATATATATATATATATATATATATATATATATATATATATATTATTAAATATGACCGAAAAAGTAAGATTAATAATTTTAACACAAATTTTTTCAATCTTTCGTACATTACGCTTCACTGTTGGAGGTAAATCAAAAATCACTTCTCCAAAATTCATTTTTATTTCTAGTCTGACGCGACACGGGCGCGTTTCGTAAAACTTATTACATTTTCAAAGACTTCACAAATACACAACTGATTAGAACTTACGTATCTCTGATTTTATATCTACATTTGAGTGAGGTGGGAGGGGTGATGTGGCATTAACACAAGACAGAACAAGAGGGGATATTAATAGGGTATTAAAAGTATCAACACAAGACAGAACAGAAACAATGGGTATTGAATAGAAGTGTTTGTAGAAAGCCTATTGGTCCATATTTCTTGATGCTTCTATATTGGAGCGGAGTCTTGAGGTGGGTAGAATATACTTGTGCAATAATTGGCTGTTGATTGCTGGTGTTGACTTCTTGATGTGTAGTGCCTCGCAAACGTCAAGCCGCCTGCTATCGCTGTATCTATCGATGATTTCTGTGTTGTTTACTAGGATTTCTCTGGCGATGGTTTGGTTATGGGAAGAGATTATATGTTCCTTAATGGAGCCCTGTTGCTTATGCATCGTTAAACGCCTAGAAAGAGATGTTGTTGTCTTGCCTATATACTGGGTTTTTTGGAGCTTACAGTCCCCAAGTGGGCATTTGAAGGCATAGACGACGTTAGTCTCTTTTAAAGCGTTCTGTTTTGTGTCTGGAGAGTTTCTCATGAGTAGGCTGGCCGTTTTTCTGGTTTATAGTAAATCGTTAGTTGTATCCTCTGATTTTTGTCTGTAGGGATAACGTTTCTATTAACAATATCTTTCAGGACCCTTTCCTCCGTTTTATGAGCTGTGGAAAAGAAGTTCCTGTAAAATAGTCTAATAGGGGGTATAGGTGTTGTGTTAGTTGTCTCTATACCCCCTATTAGACTATTTTACAGGAACTTCTTTTCCACAGCTCATAAAACGGAGGAAAGGGTCCTGAAAGATATTGTTAATAGAAACGTTATCCCTACAGACAAAAATCAGAGGATACAACTGACGATTTACTATAAAACCAGAAAAACGGCCAGCCTACTCATGAGAAACTCTCCAGACACAAAACAGAACGCTTTAAAAGAGACTAACGTCGTCTATGCCTTCAAATGCCCACTTGGGGACTGTAAGCTCCAAAAAACCCAGTATATAGGCAAGACAACAACATCTCTTTCTAGGCGTTTAACGATGCATAAGCAACAGGGCTCCATTAAGGAACATATAATCTCTTCCCATAACCAAACCATTGCCAGAGAAATCCTAGTAAACAACACAGAAATCATCGATAGATACAGCGATAGCAGGCGGCTTGACGTTTGCGAGGCACTACACATCAAGAAGTCAACACCAGCAATCAACAGCCAATTATTGCACAACTATATTCTACCCACCTCAAGACTCCGCTCCAATATAGAAGCATCAAGAAATATGGACCAATAGGCTTTCTACAAACACTTCTATTCAATACCCATTGTTTCTGTTCTGTCTTGTGTTGATACTTTTAATACCCTATTAATATCCCCTCTTGTTCTGTCTTGTGTTAATGCCACATCACCCCTCCCACCTCACTCAAATGTAGATATAAAATCAGAGATACGTAAGTTCTAATCAGTTGTGTATTTGTGAAGTCTTTGAAAATGTAATAAGTTTTACGAAATGCGCCCGTGTCGCGTCAGACTAGAAATAAAAATGAATTTTGGAGAAGTGATTTTTGATTTACCTCCAACAGTGAAGCGTAATGTACGAAAGATTTAGAAAATTTGTGTTAGAATTATTAATCTTACTTTTTCGGTCATATTTAATAATATATGTCTACAGGAAAGACTGCTACCAAAATATACTAATATATATATATATATATATATATATATATATATATATATATATATATATATATATATATATATATATATATATATTTTTAATAGGGAAGGGAGTACCACCTCTGGCTGGAAGAAGGGGACCCATAGCCTCGGAGGAAACCACACATAACGCATTGGAGGGAATGTGTATTCCCTCCAATACAGTTTCTGTGTGCTTTTCTCCTACCACCCCCTTCCCCTTTTTTTCCTTTATTGTGTATTTAAAGGTTACAAAACATACAAGACAAATGCCTAAAGGTTATGGATCTCTTGGAGCTCCTCCGCTTCTGGACAGGAACCGAGGACGCAGCAAGCATTTCCCCTCTGGATCGCCACACTGAGACGCTGAAATAAAAAACTGGAAGCCCTTGGGTCTCTGGTGACGTCAATGAGCTTGGACCCCAATTCCTTGAGAAATTCCAAGGCACTCTTGCCCCAGGGGCCATGCGTCTCAGACTCTATGGGAACAAAGAGGTATTGACCTTCCAGTCGCCTGTACTTGAGTGATTTTGCTGTTTCCCTGTGGTTGGCCGCCCCACCTGCTTGATCAGCTCCGAAGTGTACATAGGTGTCAGCCAGGGTGGATACACATGTGTAGTCCCACACCAACTGTCTACCCTCCTTCCATGAATATATGGTGATGCCATCAGGGAACTATAGTTGTGCGAAGTGCTGGGAAATCCGGGTTTTGGACCCCTAGGATGCGAGGTTCTCTCTCCGCTGGGCACCCAGCTGAGACGAGGCTTCTCTTGATGATGTCATTGACCTCGTTGTGTCTTGCATGCCAGCCCTTTGTGCTTCCGCAATGCAACCCATGCAGTCCGTTTTGGTCTGCTTCCACCCTGTTGCAAATACACTTGTATTCAGTGTGAATTGGGGCACCAAGGCGGAGGGCCACTGCTACACGAAGGGATTCTGGATCTAGGCGCGTGCCCATTGCAGACATGGGTACTGCCAGGAGGAAGTCTCCTGCATGGGGGGCACGAACTGCTCTGAGGCGGGCTTTCTCCTTGTCTGATGTTGCGACTCTTAGCATGGCATCAGCTACTTTTTCCACTAGAGGGTGGTCCCAGCCGGACTGTTTGTGTTGTTTTGTTGGCTCTATAATGGTTGCTGGGGCTGCAAGAACATTCCACTGATGTGAACATTCAGTGAAAGCAGGATCGTGTATTCCTGCTGAATCTCTCAGGGTTGCAGGTAAAATATCTCTGACGAGGTCGTGCGATGCATGAGAAAAGGAAAGGAAGGCTGGTAGAGCAATTTGGGAGGCTGTGCGGACACCAAGGCCGCCGAGTCTTACAGGAAGGGCTGCTTGCTCCCACTGAGAGTCGTCCAATGGCAGGTTCAGGACTTTCACCAGCATGGACCTCAGAAGGGTGTCATACACATTTAACTTAGGGCTGCTGTAGGATGGAGAACATCTCAGAAAGTAGGTCAACTTAGGGAGAGACAGGCATCTTGTAAGGAGAAAGAGAGCATCATGGGCATCAATCTTGTCAATCCTGTCCTGCATTCTCTTTAGGTCAGTGATTTTTGCAGCCAGGACCTCCTCGATTGCTCGTGGGCCAATGGGGGCACCCAGGAGAGTGCAGTCCGGTGGCTCGACAACGAGAATGTCTGGAAGAGCATTTTGTATTTGCCCAGAGATGTCTGGGTTGCGGGAGATTATTTCACATTTGGATGCATTGAGAATGAGGCCTAAGGCTGCTCCCTGCTCCTGGATTTTCCTTATATCCCCCAAAATGGTTTCCGGAGTTCCAGCTAGAGTGCCATCATCCAGGTACCAGATGTTTAGCTCGCTTGTCAGACTATCAGTGACCTCTTTGATAGCTAGGCAGAAAAGGAGGGGGGCTAAGGGGTCACCTTGTTGGACACCTTCACAGGAGTTTATTTCATGCTCCCCAAAAAGAAGCTTAGAGTCCCACTGTAGCACGATCGGATGAATGGATAAAGGGGACGGAAATGGTTGTGTACAGCCCTGAGGACAGCGTCTCGTCTGACTTGATTGAAGGCATTTTTGAAGTCAAACTTTACTAGCTTTACTTGCTTTATATATATATATATATATATATATATTTATATATATATATATATATATATATATATATATATATATATATATGTATATATATATATATATATATATATATATATATATATATATATATATATATATATATATGTATATATATATATATATATATATATATGCGAGTGCCTCGCATATATATATATATATATATATATATATATATATATATATATATATATATATATATATATATGCGAGGCACTACACATGAAGAAGTCAACACAGTCAACACCATATATATATATGTATATATATATATATATATATATATATATATATATATATATATATATATATATATATATATATATATACATATATATATATATATATATATATATATATATATATATATATATATATATATATATATATATATATATATACATACATATATATATATATATATATATATATATATATATATATATATTATATATATATATATATATATATATATATATATATATATATATTATATATATATATATATATATATATATATCATATATATATATATATATATATATATATATATATATATATATATATATATATACACAAATGATTTGAGTGGTAATCAGTGCCACTGTTGGATATACTTCAGGCTACTTCCTCAAAATCACCCTGGATTGGTGTAGGCACTAATTGACACTCAAAGGTGAATTAATTATACTTAAATATATAAATTAGGTAAATAATTATAGATACACAGCACAACTCCTGTTGATATAGATCCCACCATATAAAATGGTCTTCATAATTAATTAATTGTACTAGTTTGTTCAATATTGTCTAGCTCTCTAGACTATCCCGGTTCGAAGACCCAATCATATGGATCTGAGAACTAGTGTATTTCTAGATTTAATGAAAAAGTTTATTTTCTTTATCTTTATGTTACGGACCCGAATCCAGCGTCAGAGCACGGAGCAGTGACGACAACGCCATCTGTGAGTCCGCTCCCGAAACCTCCTCCAAATGGACAACGCTATCTAGTGAGGACGGGATATACCGGCCACAGGTGCTGGATTCCCGTCTTAATCAGCTCATAACGTAGCCGCTGCTGATCTCTGGTGAGGTGGCGCTTAGACAGTGAACGCCATCTATGGAGTAAATAGATGGACGTTTGTGTCTAAGCCTGTAAGTGAGGTTCCCTAGAGCGTCCCCAGTACTAATGATGTGTCTGATTGCAGAGTCGACCTGGGATTGCTGTATTGGACGATGGATCAGTGTACCCAAGGCAGCCAAGGTCTCTTCACGAGTCTGCTGAAGAAGCTGTGAGTCACCCCAGGACGAACTCTGTATGAGAGTATTAGCCTGCCTGTGACGTGGCAGTATCAGGAATCGCCTTATCCGGGGCTGGCTGGTGGAAGAGACTAGCCACTGTGGTGCTTAGTGAGGAGAGTGATCAGCGGGCTCACACGAGGCTCCTGCCTAGTGTGATGGTTCACCAGCTCACTTACAATAAGTGCTCTTATTCCTGTGGGAGCCAGTACACTTGTTAAGTGGGCGGACTTAAGTTTGGTAACCAGCAACCGAAACATCTAGTGTTTGGGCTCATGTGAGAGCCCCAGTCATCAGCAGTCCATAAATGTTACCCTGGCCGGGGTGGCATGTCTCTGGACAGTGCTAGAGCTGATAACATCATCTCATTGTATGGAATGGAGCTAGACAGCTTTGCGCGGGAACAGCTAGGCCACCGGCGTGGGTGAGCTGTGGGCCTCCCGCGCTCGCTGGCCACTTGAGTCGTTGTCATGGAAACAGCCGCCATCTTGGTAAACATCTTGAGCCGCCATGTTGGTCGGCCATCTTGGAGTTGCCCTAGGGGCTATGCTACACTGTCGCTGATTGGATGAGAGGGGTAGGCCGCTGTATGCCTTCCTCTCATTGATTATTTTGAGAAGGACGCGGATAGCCAGTGTAGCATCATTCTGAACCCAGCTGCCACCTTGTCAAGACGCTCTCTGTACTCAATTCGGCCAAATTGAAGTATAGGGCGTCGTGGTGGCTGGACTACTCAACTGCTGATGCTTCCTGCTTCACCAACGAACACGGTCGTCACAGAATCCGGCCGAAGTCGTCGCTTGGAGGGGTTTAAGTCATTTTTGTGCAGGGGGTAGAGGTACAGTGATCTGAGATCGTGGGGAATGTGCATACGAGCAGCAACAGACTCGTAGATCCCATACCAGTGATGATTAGACTTGCTAGTGCTCTGTAGCAGTCGATGGGAACGGGGAAATTCGTGTTAGTGTTAAGGCAAATTTTCCATGTTTGTGTGAGACGCTATCGTTGTGCGCGTCACCTGGGTATGAACGCTTCACTTCACCGGTGAGTCGAGGGTGCGAACTCAGCCGTGTTGAGTGGGAGGGGTTCGAGTGTGCGCCAATTTTTTTTCGAATAAATACTACCACGCCTATGCCACCGAAAGCGAGCCAGCCACCGGAAGCGGGGTGCCTGATGTATGGGAATTGTGTTTAGCCGGCAGTGTGAATGAGTATGTACCTATGTGTGTATTTCTGGTGATTAGTAGTCTCTAAAGCTTGAATTCGAGGTCAAGTGTTCCGTCACATTGTCACGCAGCACCTGTTCAGGTGGAGTGAATTGTGGGCGAGGAGATTAATCACCTTTGTTTCATCTTGTCAGTCCAGAGGGACTAAGTCTGGTGTACACAGACGTACAGTGTGTGTGTGTGTGTGGGTACACACGGGAACAGAGTATACATAGATTAGCCAAGGACTGAGAGAATGTCCATGTAATAATTATATTATTCCATTGTGGTAGTCATTTTTGATCATCCATGGGACAAAGTGATATCATTTCCATGTGTGGTCTTGCAGGTGTGGAATTCCAACACTGAGCGCTCAGGTATGTGTAACGCCAGTGATTCCTGGCAATGATTATTGTGGAGTGTACCACAGTGTGGTCTTAATTTCTTGTATCGTTCCCAGGGCCGTGACAAGTGTGATTTATATATATATATATATATATATATATATATATATATATATATATATATATATATATATGTATTAACGTAATTTTGGTGAGTTTTTGGTGAGTGACGTGGCTGTCGGGAGAGACCGCCCCTGCTCTGTCAAGTAACGTAACTCTCGAGAGTGTTTATTGACATGCGTGATCGATAAATCACTCACCCATGTGATTTAAGGAGTGTGAGATTCTCCTTAGTGTTCCCAATAACGTTTGATAGGTGTAGGCTACATGTGTCAGCAGTAATTATAATTATATATATATATATATATATATATATATATATATATATATATATATATATATATATATATATATATATATATATATATATATATATATATATATATAATCGTAGTGTCACGGTGCCCAGTGTTATTGTGTTATTTACTGTGTGGTGATTGAAATATATTGCCTATGTTCTAGGGTTATTGAGAGCATTGGGGTCATTTGCAGCAGTAAGTAAGTAAGTGTGTGCAGTATTTTAATATTTGGAAATTAGAGTACTTGCCGTGTGTTATTGCAAAGGGGGTTATTTGATGGTGATTGTTGCTAGTGTTGAGCAATCACCGTATGTGATTGCAGTTCAGTAAAGCCATTGTGGGGCAGTGTTCTAGAGGGTTCATGTCCTGTATGTTATTTTACTAGATTCTGCAGTATTGTCATTGCAACCGGATTGTAACGTAAATCACTGTGATTTGTTAGTGTGATTTGTCATTGTCGTGGGGGAACTCGGCTGTAGACGAGTACTTGGGTACACATATATTCTCCTGGTTATCTGGTAGGACATCGAAGTCCAGTATTCAGTGAGGTGATTGGGAGGCAATTAATATAACGTAACCAAGGGAACGCCCATTGCTTTAAGAGAATTTGTTCTTTGACAATTTGAGTAATGTAGAATGCGTTTGGGTTAATTTACGTTCCTGCAAGCAGCTACGGTAGTCTCGAGGAGCCTAGCCATCAGCCAGATAAGAATTAGAGTATTGTCTGTCGTAATTAACGGTCAGTGGGCCGGGTAATTGACGTGTTTCAGGAAGTCAAAGTAATTAACCTCGATCCTTGTTTGATCGACTCAATTGAAGGCTACATTGTTCCATTAACGTAACGTCGTTATCTGCCCGGAAGTACCGGCACTTGATTGATTCGTGGGAGGAGTAGCGTCATTTTAGAATAACGTAAACGTGGGGTTAATTACTGTTATTAGCCGCCTGAATTGATCTGAGTATGGAAGGCTTAGACGGAATTCATACCTTAATGTAAATTGCTGAGCCAGTGTGAAAGGTTGCGTATTTTAATTGCTTAATTATTGATCTTGAGGATAGTAATTAATTTCTCTAAAGGTAATCACGAGTGATTACTTTTCTCTTAGCACTTTGGACATTGTAAATCAGAGTTTACCATCGCCGAGTGATTAGTAACCGATTAACGTAAATTAACGTAACTAGTAAAGAGATTAATCAGCTGTCTGGAAGTACAGGGATTAATGGGATTTTCTCACTGAATGCTCGACGGGTAGAGTGTTGTGTAATTTCCGCGTTACTAGTGACAGTTGTAAGAGTTGTTAATTTAACGTAAATGTTACCTTGTTATTAACGTAAATGTTATTGTGTTATTAACGTAAATCAATTGTTATTGATTGTTGATCGTCCGGGACGGAGTGTTAACGTATGGATTAATTTGAGGAAGGATGCTGGAGTTGCCAGTGAACCCATTAGTTATTGTTGTCATTGACAGACTACTGATTTGATTGCATTGTAACCGCCATTGCAGGTGTAGACTGCACTGAGGCGTAGAATAGTTAGGAGGTTACTAGAGACGTATTTCAGAATCTACTGTGTCATTTGTTGTAATTGTGATTATAGATCTGTTAGTTCTTGTTTCTTGTTGATTCCTCTGTGGTCACGCTTATGTTCGAGTTAGTTCATTATGCAGTCCGAGGGGCTGGTGTCTAGCTGTCATTGATAGTGTCACAGGAAGGATTTCGAGTAACGTCATTGACATTTATTTTTGTTTTGTTGTAGTAGTTAGTACTTTATTGAATAAACTAAGTTGTTATGGTTAACACTGTCTTTTCGTTCCACCCCCACACATTATTATTGTTATGCAAATGTTCTTCACACTCGACTAATAAAGTTGAGACTAGTTCTGAGCTTTGGATCAAATATACGGCACCACACAACAATAAATTATTGTTGTGAGAGTCCGTGACCTACTCGTTAGATTCGCTTCGGCGATTGGCGAAGGTCAGCGGCCTAGTGGGGGGGATTTCAATTTTCATTGGGGTCTCGGCGTTTGCTCGCGCGTAGTCAATTGTTCATACATGGTCCCAAAGTGAGGAATGAGCTGGTTACTACACTGGTGTGTTAGCTAAGCAAGTCCTTCCTCAGGCGACCTAGTTGAATATCACGACAGGAATAAAGGTTAAAGAATAAAGAAAATTCTTAGAAATTTTCAGAGCTAAAATTCCTTATACCAATAACAATTTATTGCAAAACTTCTCACAAGTTACAAACACAAACTCTCACATCATGGCGTCCAACGTGGGGCCGTAGACTTTTGATTCATAATCAGAAAAGTAAGACTCATCAAGTTGAGAAACCTAGGAAGAAAGGTGTGAAGAACATTGCAGAGCAATATTGCTGTGGGTGTGTTTGTTGTCGGTTAGCAAGATTAGGTACACACACACCACACACACAGAATGGATAAGGATTATAGGGATAAGTACATATATCTGTATGTGACTAAGTATGGCGTGCTGCCAAAGGATAGAAACATTCGCACAGATGAGGAATGTCGGCAATATGTTGAGGACCATAATGCCTATGTACGGCGTCTGTGCCTAGAAAGAGCAAACAGAAGTGATCTAGGGGACAAGGGAGTTCCCCTAGCCGACCGTGGTATAGTCGGTATGTCAGGGGGTGTGGGATTGAGTCCACCCCAGGTGAAGGAAGGGGAGTCGCGACCCCAACCTAGGCTAAGGACTGATTCCTTGGGCCACAGAAACGTTTCGTTGGAAGTAGTCAATCAGATACCAGAATAACCTCTCAGGAGGGGGACTGAACAACCCCAGGAGGAAATTACTTTAGAGTACCTAGCAGCTCAAGCTGATGCTATGGAACTGCAAGGAGTGGATAAGGCCAAATTTGTGGCCGACATGTGGAATGCCCACCACGAGAGATTGAATAGATTGGAAATTGCAAGAGTGCAATCCCAGGCAAGGACGGGGAGTCAAGCCCCTCCTGCCGCGCCAAGCTCAGAGGTACCGGCGCTGGAAGTAGAGGTACCTCCTCTATTGCCAAGAGAGGAGAAGATCGATCCTAGGGATGCATACCTAGATCGATGAGTGACAAAGGTTGAAAGGTTTACTCAAGCTCCAAGTAAGGGAGCCAAACCTAAAGAAAGTAAGTGTAAGGGACACCAACAGAAACCCAAGGTTAAGGGACCCAGGTGCTTCACATGCAACATGGCAGGTCACCGAGCAGCTAAGTGCCCGAGCAACACTAGGCTTAAGACTAAGAAGGTGACCAAGATGCAAGTTACAGGCATGAGTACCGTGGGAGGTGATGCCCTAAGACACACTCTCGAATTAACTAGAGGAAGAGTTAATGGGCAATGGACGAGTGTCTTTCGAGACCGGGGTGCTACAGTTAACATGGTCAGGAGCAGTTTGGTTGAGCCAGAGAGTAGAACAGGTCGAACCCTCCGTGTCCAGTTCCCAGATGACACTGGTAAGGACATGGAAGAAGTGTCCGTGTTGGTAGACACCCCATATATCAAAGGTAAGATCAAAGCTGCACTAAGTAGAAAGGCAGTGTATGGACTTTTGATAGGCAATACTCCTGGTATAGAGAACCAGGTCGGTCTGTCCTGTGGAAATGACCCAGAGGAAACAGGAACAGGTGAGAGGAAGGTTAAACCCACTGGCGTTGACACCAAGCGTCAGCCGGCTGGTCGAGCAGAGATCACCGCCGCCCAGACAGAAGAAGAGAGGCAGAAGGTGAAAGGAAACGGGAGCCATCCTCCTCTCCCTATTGCACAGAAAACGAGAACTGATTCGGAGGGACTCAGATGGGTCTCACCAGCTGACGGCGATGTCACACGGCCGCCAGCTGAGGAAGTCAAGGTTGCCTCTTATCAGGCGAAAGATCAGGTGCATGAGGTAAAAGGAAAAAAGAGCAATTTTCCTTGTCATTTCACAGAAAACGGGGGTGAGCCCAGTGAGACGGGTGTGGCCAGGATCAGGTGATCCCGCCACGACCTGTCAACCAGCCAGACCCGCGAGGGTTAACACCACTCAGGAGAGTAAACGTCTGCTTGATGTTACCAGTGGTGAGGCTAAGGTAGCTGTGGTTCCCACAAGTGAAGTGGATAGTCTGGACCAATCTTTCAGGCCGTTGGAAGATCGTTCAGACAAACGAACGGTCGCTGAGAGATTGAAGAACGAGCAGGTCAGTAACCTGGTGCTCAGTGAGGGGCGAGGTTTGACAGCTGCTGAAGAGGCCTCAGCCCAGTCAACTCAGTCGGTAGAGCCACCCAGTCTGAGAGTGACAGACAGACAGGAAGAAAGACCCTGTCACCTGGAAGTCAAGACAGTCTGCTAACTGTCGGAATATTGTCGGTAGGGTAGGGAAGGTGTGTAGTCTGTACTTCATTGGTAAGTCCATCCCAGTGTGCTACCTATTGTGTCCAGGATGACACAGACCTGTGGGGCGAGAGTGTGAAGGGACTGAGGAAGGGAAGCTGCGAATAAGGAGAGAGTTTCTCACCATACATCCTAGCATTAATCTGGAGGCGAACATTGACTCCTTCAGATATTTCATCCCGCAATTTGTTAATTCTGTTTTTTAAAATGGTAATTTCTTCATACTTGTCTAATCCCATATTGACCTTAACAAAAAGTTGTTTTAGTCTGTGTTGGAATAAGTTTAACAGACCATATTTTCAGCAGCCTTTCGTTTGGATACTTTCACGAAGAAACTTTTGCATGCAACTTTACACATGTCCCACCACTCCAACAGACATCTGAACTTATGTTTTTGCCCAACCAGATGTTCCCACAATACTGGAAAATTATCAATTACATCTCTACTCTGCAACAGACTGCTATTGAGCTTCCATGACCCTGTCCCCACTTTAACCTGATCGTCAATAACAAGCTTCACCACAACCATACAGTGATCTGAACAGCTGACCGGAACAGTACTGCAAGAACTAATTTTATCATGTAACGAGTGCATATGTATTCTGTCAAGCCTAGAACCATAATTCTGGCGAACATATGTGTATTCATATACACCTCCATTAATGCTATTTGCATCCCTGAAACCAATACATTTCAAAAATGTAATTAAAGCACTAGATATACATACGTTCGACAGAATGCTACAATTGTCGGAAAATCCGACACCATTTAATAATAATATCATACAGACAGATAAGAGCTGTGTTGTATAAACAAGTTACCCATAGAAAACGTAACTTGTAGTGGAATTACCGTCTATAGAAAACGGGATATCATCACCACATACTATTATAATTCACCAGCTATTCTGCTGGGAATTATTCTTAAATACATTAGTCTTTGGACTTTACCATCATAAAAACATCTTATATAAATTAACTTAATTATCAATATTAAAGTAGAGTAAATGTGACCCTTCTATCACGTTCTGAAATCTGGACAATGTAAGCCAGGCGTCAGAGGGAGGAAGGAGGCAGGCATTGTTGTGTCACCTCCGAGACGTGTGGAGCAAATTCGGCTCCTATCATTCTGGACAATGTCGGCCAGTAACGTCAATAGTATGGAGTGTTAAACAGCATTGTTTATATTGAGACCAGAGGCTCACACGGGAGCAAATTCAGCTCCTGTTAATTTTATTTGGACGTAGTGTTATGGAAACCAAAGGTACCATCTCCAACACGATGTCTACAATTCAAGTTAAGTCTATCCGAAACCCGTTTATCATTCATTTATGGCCATTAATGTCAGGATATAGGGTGACCCGGTTAGATCGCGAAATCGCCTCAAACTAAAGGTAATTAAGCCAGGTCTTCAAGTTCCATGTACTGTATAGTGTTTTCTCTGATATACTTGTCATATATAGGATTCTGGCTTCACAGCTAGCGCACTTTTGACAGGTCAAGACGAGGAAGCAAGATTTGTGCACCAGTTACTGGGTGATATGGAAGCTACCTCAAAGAGGATAATTTGGTGTCTACACCCTAGTTATACCTGGTGGACTAACCTGCTGTACTATAAGATAAGGAACCTCTTCAATGTATGTAGTTAATTCTGTAGTTTGATTGGCTGCATATATATTAAATATAAACCCCCCTAATGTGTAGAGGATCGATTTGTGAGATTATGAGATTATTGCAGAAATACAGTCCACTCATTATTATACAAATTGCTATCGAAGTATATAAATTAACGTAAATATAAATTCATATAAATTAAATAAATATAAATCTCACAGGTCGGTTCCCACATTATTTGGTCCTTCGAAACCGAATTATTTGGTCATCTTCGAACCGGATGACGGATTATTTGATCTTTTGAACCCACATTTGGTCATCTTAGTATCGGATGAACCAGTTAACCAGTGGATTCATTAAATAAACTAGTGCAGTGTTATTTAAACAAAGCCAGCCAGTCATAGACAGCGGCGTTGCCTCGTGGGAGCTCAGGAGCCTCCCTCAGCCCAGTTCAGCTTCGTCAGCGGTTTCATGCACACCCACAGATATTTGGTGGCGTGTTATTTCGTGAAATGACAGCGCTAATATAGAAGCCAGCCTAATTAGTGACTGTGTCTTCGCGATATTGTTCACGGATTTCGTGGTGTTACATTTCGCGAGAGATTATCCACGAATTTTGTGGACTTTATTTCGCGAGGTCACTAATAATATTTAATACTTCTAGATAATATTAGAAGTTTCATAGAGGCTAATTAAGAGGCTATTATCAATAATTGTGTATATTATTTCTCCAAATAGAGAATTATTTAATATATTGCACTAGTGATCACAGTATAATATTTACTAATTGCCAACCCACAACAGGGTAGGATATTAACACTGACTAGTTGAACTATTATCGTTCATCCTAGTCCCATTATTACCATAGTCAGTTGTACTATATTGAATAACCTAACACCATTAATGAATGGTGCAGACCCTATTTTGGGTGTAATTTTTAACAACTCGAGTTGAGTTGTATATATAATAATTTACTTATGATCATTACACCTTTGAGTGATTAATTAGTGTCTCTTCCATCCTAGGGTGATATAGAAGAGCTAACCTAAAGGTACTTCCAGTGACACTGGTTTATCACTCAAATCATTAGTGTGTATGATTGTATATATATAATGTGTATTAATTTTAAGTGCTAACCTCTAGTAGAGGTAGGATTATTGCCTAGTGAGTGCAGAATTTACCCTAGGCTACCATTAGTGCTTGTTCAGGATTATGAGCAGCCCAAGTACAAGCCCCACAAGGCTTCACCAACTAGCCAGTATGGATAATGCAGGGAGAATGAAAAGAACCCTTGCAGGTCTTAAAGGCCACTTAACAAGACAGATCAAGAAATGTGAAGATTTGTCACAACAATCAACAGTTGATTATGCTGACCTGGAAAGCTATTATCAAGCAGCTGCAGGTAAATTTGAGCAAATCAAATGTCAAATAGCAACATATGTGGCTGAACTTGCCAACACTAATTTATCAGAAACAGAAATAGACGACATTATGGTTGATCTTGCGAATTATGAAGATCACACTCAGGCCACGTTACAGCCTTATGTCAAATTAATTGCCCAGAACAAGGCAACAACAACAGCAACAACAGCAACAGTTGCATCTAATACGAGTCAAGCAGAAGCTCGACTCCCTCCAATTAATTTACCCACTTTCTCAGGAAAAGATGAGGAAGATTGGGACGAATTTTGGAACAAATTCGTTGACCTTGTAGACTCAAAACAATCTTTACCAAAGAGTAGTAAATTCTCTTATTTGCAAGGCCAATTATCAGGTGAGGCTAAAACAGTAGTATCCCATCTGAGATTAACTAATGACGGCTATGATCTGGCAGTAAAACTCCTCAAGGATAATTATACTGATCCAGAAGTAAGAACATCACATTTAGTTCATGAGCTGTTGCATTTACCCCCACCGGAGGCTTCAGCTGATTCACTCCAAGTCTTCAAGCTGGAGGTAGAATCATTGATCAATGCCCTCAGCCTGACAGCAGATACAAACGGGGCTGAGTGGGTCTTGAAAATAATTGTCCAGGAGAAAATACCTAGGGTCATATTGAGACAAATGAGTGCTCATTACAATAAAAGTATCTTATCCATGAATGAAATATCTGAAGGTTTAAAGTCAGTAGTTCATCAATTACGAACACATGACAAATTAAAACCACCAAGTAAACCCTCAGAAACCAATAATAGTAAACCACAGAGTACCAAAGGTACTCCAAATCAATCTAGACAATATAATTCAACACCAAAGTGGAACAGTGGCAGTGTGGGCGTATATGCAGTGGGACCCTCCAAGCCTATAGTTACTGTGTCACCCAAGAACGTGACACCAAAGGGTACAGGAAGCTATGGAACATGTTTGTTCTGCAATGAGAAACATTCAATGTACCACTGCCCTAATTTTCCTGATAGTGACGCCCGTGTTGAGCGACTCAAAGATTTGCAACATTGCACGAGGTGCCTCAGGAAACATAACATCAAGGATTGTGAGACCCAATTACACACCTGTAATAGGTGTAACAAAGGTCAGCACCATGCAGCATTGTGCAGAGACACCAAAACAACGTCTCCAAACCCCAAGGTGGAAGATAGCATTCCCACCACAGTACAGTACTGCAAGGTGCAACAAACAAAGAGTGTCCAATCGGCAAAGTCTAAAGGTAATACGACTTTGCCTACTGCCCAAATTACCATCCTGAATAAGAGGGCCAAGGTCCATACCCGTGGGTTGTTTGACCAAGGATCCCAGAGAACATATATCACTAAAAAGTTGGCAGATGAATTACAATTAAGGCCTGTAGCCCAGATGTCATTCAACATCTCAGGGTTTGTAACAGATGCAGGACCTCAAGTCTACCAGGTGGTACAGCCATCAGTACGCTTAGGCAGGTACGTCTGTCGAGTACAAGCCATTGTGGTGGACAAAATACCAGTAGACCTACAAGTTCAAGGTCTGAGAGCAACAGCCAAATTCCTGAGAAATAGAGGAATAAAATTGGCAGATAATATTAAGTCTGATCACCTCACTGACTTCGGTCTCCTTGTTGGGACAGACTATTGCCATCGATTCATCGGTAGCCCTACTAAATATCAGGGTATAACCATGTTAAACTCTGCAGGAGGTAAATTACTCTCAGGCCCAGTATCAAGCCTGAGGAGACCTATGCCTGCAGATAAACAATACCAGTAGAAATCTAAATTTGTCAGCTGATTATATTTCTCCAGTAGCATTATACTAAGGAGATTACAGCTGACTATAGTAACAGAGGTTGATGTTAGTATCATCATTTAAAGCTGAAGATGAGTTCATGAGGCCTCAGTGGCAAATCAGTGAACAGTAGCCTAAAACAGCTACAAGTCACTGCGACCAATGTCACTGAACCCACTGCAGTCTCAGAACTATACTTTACTTTAATGATGAGCTATTCAATCTTCTGAATCAATTAACTAAATTAAACCCTAATAAATCTGATGACTGATTTGATACATTTATTATTTAATCAAGATGTATTCCATGGGCCTCAGTGTTTATATATCAGTGACCAGTTACCTGAACAAACTTCAAGTTATATCTAATGTCACTGATCTCACTGCAGTCCCTGAATCATACTTGACTGTAGTACTTGATCACATCCAGTCTTCTGGGTTAAATAATATGTAATAAGGCTTGAAGATTAGCCTTTCAAGAGTTGACAGGGAAATGAAATCGCATTAGACTTCTAACCCCTACAACTCTAGTACGGGACATCCGTCCTGTACGAACAGACACACAAATGTGTGATTACTAACTACTAACATCAAATTAATCTAATAATTCGAAGGAGGAGTATCGGTGTTCGTCTGTTCTAATTAGGACTTCGACCCGTGAGCAGCCCCCTGGGGAATTATGTCGGAAAATCCGACACCATTTAATAATAATATCATACAGACAGATAAGAGCTGTGTTGTATAAACAAGTTACCCATAGAAAACGTAACTTGTAGTGGAATTACCGTCTATAGAAAACGGGATATCATCACCACATACTATTATAATTCACCAGCTATTCTGCTGGGAATTATTCTTAAATACATTAGTCTTTGGACTTTACCATCATAAAAACATCTTATATAAATTAACTTAATTATCAATATTAAAGTAGAGTAAATGTGACCCTTCTATCACGTTCTGAAATCTGAACAATGTAAGCCAGGCGTCAGAGGGAGGAAGGAGGCAGTCATTGTTGTGTCACCTCCGAGACGTGTGGAGCAAATTCGGCTCCTATCATTCTGGACAATGTCGGCCAGTAACGTCAATAGTATGGAGTGTTAAACAGCATTGTTTATATTGAGACCAGAGGCTCACACGGGAGCAAATTCAGCTCCTGTTAATTTTATTTGGACGTAGTGTTATGGAAACCAAAGGTACCATCTCCAACACGATGTCTACAATTCAAGTTAAGTCTATCCGAAACCCGTTTATCATTCATTTATGGCCATTAATGTCAGGATATAGGGTGACCCGGTTAGATCGCGAAATCGCCTCAAACTAAAGGTAATTAAGCCAGGTCTTCAAGTTCCATGTACTGTATAGTGTTTTCTCTGATATACTTGTCATATATAGGATTCTGGCTTCACAGCTAGCGCACTTTTGACAGGTCAAGACGAGGATGCAAGATTTGTGCACCAGTTACTGGGTGATATGGAAGCTACCTCAAAGAGGATAATTTGGTGTCTACACCCTAGTTATACCTGGTGGACTAACCTGCTGTACTATAAGATAAGGAACCTCTTCAATGTATGTAGTTAATTCTGTAGTTTGATTGGCTGCATATATATTAAATATAAACCCCCCCTAATGTGTAGAGGATCGATTTGTGAGATTATGAGATTATTGCAGAAATACAGTCCACTCATTATTATACAAATTGCTATCGAAGTATATAAATTAACGTAAATATAAATTCATATAAATTAAATAAATATAAATCTCACAGGTCGGTTCCCACAACAATCTCTCACAGAAGTGACACAATTAAAGTCGCCACCAAAAATAACTTTATGTGTATCATTTCTGAAAAAATACAATAACTCGCTAGAGAACAAGTCCTCCCTCTCTTTCTTCCTGCGGGTGCTAGAGGGAGCATACACATTAAGCAGAGGAATTATGGTGTCAAAAAAGGAAATCCTCGCATATAAAACATTGCCATTATCATCCATTTCAGTATTAACTAAGAACCTTGATGTCGGCTCGCTTAGCAATCAATATCATCGTACCACCTTTCAACAAGTTTGTTGGATTTATTAATATTTCAAAGAAATCAAGCAGCACATCAAGTTTCTTAACATCTTGTACATTGTGTTTTTGCACGAAAAGTACATCCAAATTATGATATTTAAACAATGATAACAGCTGCAACTGTTTATTTCTACAATTGAGCCCA